>PVJI01015244.1:0-41858 GCA_004026765.1 Micronycteris hirsuta | reverse complement strand
TGTATCCATTGAGAAGTCAGCTGCTAACCTTATTGGGGTTCCCTTGTATGTTACTTCCTGCTTCTGCCTCGCTGCCTTTAGGATTCTCTCTTTGTCTTGGAATTTTGCCATTTTAATGATGATGTGTCTTGAAGTGGGCCTGTTAGGGTTTCTTTTGATTGGGACTCTCTGTATTTCCTGGATTTGTGTGGCTTTTTCTTTAATCAGATTAGGGAAGTTTTCCATCATTATTTTTTCGAACAGGTTTTCCATCCCTTGCTGCTCTTCCTCTCCTTCTGGTATCCCTATAATACGAATATTGTTACGTTTCATGTTGTCCTGCATTTCCCTTAATACCTCTTCATTCTTTCTGAGCCTCTTTTCCTGTTTTTGCTCTTTTTGGTTGCTTTTTTCAACCTTGTCCTCCAGCTTGCTGATCCGACCCTCTGCCTCATCGAGCCTACTTTTGATTCCTTCTATTGTGTTCTTCAGTTCAGATATTGTATGTCTCATTTGCTCTTGGCCCTTGTGAATAACTTCTATTTCCTTTTTCATGTTGATATAGTTTTCAGTGAGTTCATTATAGTTTCCCTGTAGTTTCTGGTAGTTTTCTGTGAGTTCATCAAGCTTCTCGAGTTTCTTGAGCTGCCTGATAACATATGCTTTGAACTCAATGTCTGATAGTTGGCTTGCTTCTGTTTCATTTATCATTCTTTCTGGGGTTTCCTCCTTTCCTTTCATTTGGGGATTGTTTCTTTGTCTTCCCATTGTTTGTGGGATTCTTCTTGCTAGCCTCTGGTTCTTAAACTGATCTGTGAAGTTCTCTGAAGCAGCGAAGTTAATTTTGTGTCACTCTCTGTTTTTTGGGCTGACTCTTGTCTGGGTCCCACTCTATTCTCTTCACAATTCCAGGTTTTTTGTCTCACCTGTTGATAAAGAAGTGAGGGGAAGGGAGATAAAGAAGGAAAAGAAAGCAAAAGAAAAGGAAAAAGAAAGATAAATAAGAAAATAATTTGAAAATAACATAAAATAAAAAAATATAAAAAATAGGAAATAAAAGGAAGCGAAAACTAGGAATACCAAATGAAGGGAAGGTAGAAGGAGTTAAAAAAATATAGATGGACAGATAGGAAGGAGGGTGGGGAAAAACAACCAAAGAAACAAAGAGAAAACAAAAGAAATAAAAAAATAAAAAATAATAAATAAAAAAATACTTTTGTTGGCTGGCTTCAACAGCGTCAGGCTGGGAAGATCTACTGTCTTCCTGGGCTGCACTCTCAGCTGCCGTTCCACCACCAGCGGAGTTGCCGGGAGTTTGCAGCACCTCCTCTGGGCCGCCTGACCCCCATCCTGAGTCAGAGTTTATGATGTCTGTGACTCCCCTCGGTGGGGCTCAATGTAGCTCCTCTGTTTCTCCCGCACGGAGGACTCAGCACCGCAGGTCTGGGTTGTGTCTCAGGCCCTCCAGGTGTGAGCTCAGCACCCCTGCCTTCGCGGATTGCTTTTGTCTCTGGAATCGGAGCTTGCAAGCCGCAGGCCTGGGCGCTGGGTCCGGCACCTACTCCAGCCGTCCCCGACTGGCTCCACCGGGTGCGCGCCTAATCCAGGAGCTCTGGGGTTGGGTTCGCCTCTCAATTCAGACTCCAATTCCTCCCGCTGGGATCCCCAGCCTCTGAAAATCAGTCCCCAGGTATGCACCGACCTCCGGTCTGCTGGGGACCAAGGCTCTTCCATAGACACGCGCGTCTGCTTTGGCAACTCGCACACCCCAATCCAGCTCCCTCCCACAGATCCTGGAGCAAACCGGGAAGCTGCTGCTACTGGATCCGCAGACCTCCCGGCTCCCCGCGAGACCCGAGGGACCCCTTCCCTCCTAAGCAGTCTCCCTACCGGCTGATCTTTCAGTTTTATGTGCAGTCCTGATTGCCAATCTTCCCACACACCGGAATACAGCTGGGTGATCGCTCTGCTCCTCAGAAAATCGGCCAGATACCCCGCCAGTGGGCCGGAGGAAAGCGATCATACTCCCTCCTTCTCTGCCGCCATCTTTCGCCCCTGGTTGGACATTTTCTTGACAGATCTTGTAAATGTTATTCTAATTCAGTTTAGGCTGACAAAACTTTTTCTACTACAGCTCTCTCAAAGCTATGTGGGCTTTTAATATATATAATCCCAACAAGTTCATGTGGCATGAATTATGTTGTCAGTTATTTTTGAGGCATGCCTGTGTCTCTCTCTTTTATGGATACTTCTTTATAGAAGACTTCTTGAACAGCTGAACAGGTCTACTAGATACCAAATTTTTAAAGATCTTCATAAGGAGTTTTACAGCTCCTGCCAGTGTGACTCAGTTGGTTGGGCATTGCCCCACAAACCAAAAGGTCACCTATTTAATTCCCTGTCAGGGCACATGCCTTGGTTTTGGGTTCAGTCCAAGTCTGGGCATACATGAGGGGCAACTGTCTCACATCAATGTTTCTCTCCCTTCCTTCTTCTCTCCTTATAAATAAATAAATAGATAAAATTTTTGGAAAAAAGAGTGTTACAACCATACTTTTTCCCCCTTAACTTTAAGACCATATTTTATTAGGAGCATCCTGATATAGTCACTCTCTTCAAGCTTTGCCCCTTCAACATTGATTTAAGAATTTTTTACTGGCTTGAGAAATTAGAGAGGAGAAATTTCTATTTTCCAATTCAAAAAATTATAGAATATCTTAACTGTGTGTACACTTAATTCAGCTTACACTTCAGGCAACACCTTATCAAAATGCAGATAATGAGAGCCAGCACAAACTTTTAATTTTCTGCCCGTAAATTTTTGTGTCCAAGTCTACAAGTTCAAAAGTACATTTTCTGTTTCCCAAGGTGTAGCAGACTACAGTTTGCTAAATGTTTCACCACTGTACTATAATTTAGGTCAAAGATTTTCTTAACCATTCTCTTGCCATTTGCTCCTGCTTCCTGTAGAAGAGCCCTTATGTTCAATATTTTCTTTTTTTTTTTAAAGATTTTAGTTATTTATTTTTAGACAGAAGGCAAGAGAGGGAGAAAGAGAAGGAGAGAAACATCAATGTGTGGTTGCCTCTCATGTGGCCCCCACTGGGGACCTGGCCTACAACCTAGGCATGTACCCTGACTGGGAATCGAACCGGCGACCTTTTGGTTCTCAGCCCATGCTCAATCCACTGAGCTACACTAGCCAGGGTCTTATGTTCAGTCTTGAAATCAATGTCACATTTTTCATTTTTGTTACAGCAGCACCCCAATCCTTGTTGTAATTTTAACAAATGTCCATAAAAATCTTAGTACTGTAAAATTCAAACATTTGTTTTATACGATAGTCTGTGGATAACAGGTGTGATTCTAATTTAAGTTGTGATGCTACGTGACAGTGTTTCACACTGCAGAATGCGCCCTACATGTTTTCACTCTGTGATATCAACTGAGGTATCAGCAGCTATGCAGGAGAATAGCTTCTCATAACCATGACAGAAATATAAGAGAGCAAGTCTATTGTACAATTTTAAGTGTTTGGTTCACATCCTGAAACATCCAGTGGGCCTGGGAAAATCACATTGTGGAACCCACAGTCAAAGAACAGTGGCAATGGACCCACAGTCAAAGAAGGGGAACATTTATACATTTCCTGGAAATAAGGAATAAAGTAGAGCATTTTTGAATAACTGTCTAATATACTACTTATATTATAAAATTTTGAAAATAACATTGTTAATTTTAAAAATTGATCTTAATGAAATATGTACTAAAATTTGTTTTTTATAAATGATGGCAAAGTAATAACAGTCTATTTGCTATGCTAGTGATTCAGAACATTTGGATATATCTATAAAATATTTTATTTTAGCTAAGATGGTTCACTCTAGTCCCGAGAGATCAGAAATGTCACTATTTTAATTAGTTAAAATGGTTTATTCTGAAGAATACATTAATTTGAAAATATACTCACAAAATCATTTATGGACAGAGAAATTTATGTTAGCTGATTTGTGAAGTTATTCATGTTGCAACTGGTATCATTGATCTGAAAATGTATTGTGTATTTGTATTCTAAATGAGACAATGGTGTAAGACTGTAGCTACCCTTTGCTCTTGAAAGGAAATTCAAATCATTCTGGCTTAACTTTTACTTCTCTATTGAGAAATTCCATTAATATAATCATATACCAGAATTAAAACTTGGTTCTTAAAAATCGACATTGAAAATCTGGAAAATTTGTAAATAATTCTTTGAAAAAATCATCACTTAACTATGGATCAATGTTATATCCTTCATATGAAAAATAAAACTACATAAATTGTTTAAGGTATATTGAAAAACAAGCATTTGTAAGATACACATATAGAAATGTTGCACTGTCCATACATTGTTAGTTCAAATAATATTTTAACAGACTTTAATAAAAAATAAGGCAATATAGAAATTTTTATAGGTGAAGGTGAAAATGGATGGATATTGTGACTGTCTTAGCTGACAAGAGAGATGTACCGGCATGAAGGGAAAAACAGAAAGCAGATGTCTTTACAGTGTAGAACCTATGAAAAGGCTCACAACGTGAAAAGAAAATTCCAAGAGAGAGGTTTAGGGTGGGACAAAAATATAAAGATTAGTTCAGCATCCGATTAAACAATATTTGGACCCTTGATCTCTAGAATGTAAACGTCATTATGGTGGGGATCTTCTTTGTTATTTTTATTGGTCTATCCCAGTTAACTACAACAGTGTTTGACACATAATCAGAATTTTTTAAAAATGTGTTAAGTGAATAAATACCCTTCCAAACATCACATAGCAGATGACACTAACCCCCACGATGCTAGGAGTTTATTTTCGGAAGAGGCTTGCACAATTGGGATTGTTTTGTGAGAGGCCATTGTAAACACAGGTTTGAAATATTAAGTTTAAATACTCACCAGAGAGAATACCTCTGCACCTCCATAGATCCCATGTGCTGACACAGAGACTCATCCTCATCACTCCCACCATGCAGATTTTTATAGTGTGCCTATGTGGAGAAATTCGTCACCGCTCAGCAAAAATATGGTGCACTGTCTTATAGATGAGCTTTGAGTCCTAATCTTCAATTACCCCATCAAAGAAATGAGAGCATTTGATTAACTTCTAAGTTTCTTCTTCTTAAATGTCAGTGAAAAATAAGATTATAAAAATGTAAGAAAAAATTTATGAAATATAAAAACTAAGAAGCCAATAAAATTTATTTCAGACACAGTAAAAACAATGCAGAGTTCAGGAGAATAGTCTCTAAACAACTATAACCAATATCTCCTAGGAGATAAAAGAAGGCAACGCATCATGGATTTATAGTACTATAGAAATAACATTTAGATATAAAGATACACCTGGACATCTAAAATATGACAGTAGGAATAAGTTTCCTAACAGGTTAAGCGATAAATTTGAGAAAAACTCTCAGAAAAATATAAGATTAAAAATGGCTAAAAGTAAGAACATTAAATGGGTTAAAGAATGGATCACAGGAATGAATAGTAGGAGTTTACAAAGGAGAAACTAACAAAGAAAATTATTAAAGAACTAATGAGATTATTCTTGAAATGAAAAAATATATTGCATGTCCTACATATGAGTAAAAAAGAAATATCCACACAAAAATACATTATTCTTAAATTTTAGGCAATAGAACTAAAGATGCTAAAGTCTTCTAGAAAGAAAAATGAATAGGGATATTTACAGGGTTAAGGATCTGAATGGGGTTGTTTTCTCAAGTATAAAATACCAGGAGTCAGAAGAAAATAAGAAAATTCTTAAACCCATGATTTCCAACCTAGCATTCTATACTCAGTTAAGCTATCACTCAAATATAATGGTAAAATTATGGTTACTTCCTGTATTTAAAAATATTTAGTGAATATGGATAGGTATTCTTTAATGTCTGGGGATGATTTAGTAATTAGCACCTAGAAAGCTAAGCAAGTAAAAATGAGGGAACATAAAAATGATGAGGCAAAAAAGATATAATTTTACTATTCTTTATAGCTTGTGTGTATATTTTCAAAATGATATTGTATGAAAAATAAATATTAAAATAAGCAGAACAACATATAGCTATATTGGTGACTTAGTGGCAAGTAAAATTAAAAAGTGAACCAAAAATATTGTCACATTTTAGTATTTGCTTGGAAGCAGACACCAAGATGGTGTGGGGGGTATAAAATGTGGAAGAAGACGGAGGAATTAGGACAGGAAAAGGGACGAATGGAGCCCTGAGGCAGTGTCACAAAGCCTCACTCAAACCAGTGAGGATATCTGAAGTGCATGTCGTCTATTAGAGTTGTCCCACATGTGCTACAAACGGGGTTCCGTTCACACTCCCGTTGATTGCGGCTTCCTCAGGGAGGGCGTGTGCTCCAGTGAGGCCGCTCTCTGCAGCTGGTTCACATCCTCAGCAGCTGTCAAGTGGAAAATGTCTGGTGAGAGTGCTCACCACAGCCGGGCACCAAATCCTCCCTTAGAGGAAGGTCACGACACTGTCTACCAAAGCTGTTCAATAGACGTCTCATCTATGAAAATATACTCAATATCACCAATTACCATTATGATACAGAGAGGGATTTCTTATAAGTTGGACATATAATTGAAGAAAAATAAATTCCTCAAAACTCCTTCAAAGTAAATTAAATTAAAAAACATACATCTTATAAAAATGCAGCTCACAATGGGACTAAATAGGAGTTTCCAAACCTATTGAAACATTGAAAACCAAAATTATATTATTTCAGAATTAATAAATTAAAGGCAGTGAGGTACAGAATAAAAGCAAATAATGATGGAAAGGAATGGTTTTTGATTAACAAAAATACCGAAAAGTAAAATAATTGGAGAAAATCATTTAAAAATGATAAAGGCAACAAAATACAAGGAAGTTTGACATTCTGATAGGTAGAATACAAAATTAAAAGAGTAAGATTGTATTTAATAAAATATTAATTTAAAAATCTTGGCAAAGAAAAGTGATTCTAGAGAGGGCAATCCATCCTGTGCTCAGATCTGTCCGAAGCCACGTTGAATGCCAGACAACAATTAAGCAATAGTGTTCTGTGGCAAATGTACTATAACCTAAGAATATTTATGCCCAACCAAGATTCCCATCTAACATAAAAGAAGATAGCAGACCTTCTCAGACTTGATGGAACTTGGGAAACAAACATGCATGTGTCCTTTGAAAAGCACATGAAAACAAAATCAATGCATTTCAGAGGCAAAGGAAAATAAAGACCTTTAAAATGCAGAAGTCCTGGTAGCAGAATTTATGGTGGACATTCAATCTAATAAAGAAAGAACTAAATGACTATACATTTTAAACAGAGGACAAATTAAAATAATAAAAACTTAAACAATTTAATAATGATTTTTAAATAACAGTTGATTTTGAAGTAGCTTAAGCCTCATAAGTAGTTGCAGAAACAGTACAGAAAATTCTAAGCTACTCTTTACCAAGTTTCTCCCAATGATAACATCATACAAAATTTTCACACATTACCAAAACCAGGAAACTGACAGTAGTGCAATACTATGAAGGGCAGACTTATTCAGATCTCACTAGTTCACTCATTCACCGTGTGAGTGTGTTTAGCTCCAGAAAAAAAAAAAAAAAACGTTATCACATATGCCGATTTGAGTAACCATCACCACAACTGATACAGAGCTGTTCTATCAACACAAAGAAACTCTCTTATTTTTTTTAACAATACCATACTCTTCCAATCCCAATCCATGATCAGAACAAATATATGTTCCTTCACTCCATTTCCATCAATTTATGGATTATTCTGTAAGTACAATAATATACTATGTAGGTCTTCAAGATTGCCTTCCCTTCCCATGCCCCTTGCTTCAGGATAATGCTGCTGAGATCCATCCAAGACATCACAGCAATAGTTGTATCAATAATTGTTTTCTTTATTGCTAAGTGACATTACCTCATAGAGAGGTACCACAGATGAGGGGCATTCAGGTGGTTTCTAGTTTTTCATCATCACAAATAAAGCTGAAATAAACATTTGTGTACAGAATATTGTGGGAACACAAGTTTCTATTTTTCTAGGATAAATTCCCACTGGTGTGATTACTAGGTCATGTGGCAAGTACATGCATAACTTCATGTGAAAATGCCAAAATGTTTATAATATTATACATTATCACCAGCAATGTGTGTAAGATTGAGTTATTCTGCATCTTTGCTAGTATTAGCATCACCAGTACTTTTTATTCTAGTCATTTTAATAAGTGTATAGTGATATCACATTATAGCTTTAGTTTGTAATACTTACATGGCTAATAATATTGATAATTTTTATTGCCTCATTTGCTGTGTATGCAACATTTTTGGAAAAATATATATTCAAAGATTTTTCCCATTTTGTAACTAAGCTGATTGTTTTCTTACTGTTGAGTTTAGAGAGTTTCTAAAATATACTTTGAATACAAGTCCTTCGTCAGATATGTGATTAGCAAGTATTTTCTCCCAGTGTGGATTTTCTTTCCATTCTTTTAACAGGGCCTTAATTTTGATGAAGTTTAATTTTTTATCTTCTCTTTTTTTATGAACTATGTCTTTTATGTCAAGTCTAATAACTCTTTATCTGACTATAGGTTACAAAAAGTTTCTGTCTGCTTTTAAAATTTTGCATTTTACATTTAGTTCTTTGATCTATTTAGAGTTAATTTTTTTGCAAGGTATAAAGTTTAGGTCAAGATTCCTTTTTTTCTTTCCTTTTTAATTTTTGGATACCCAGTTGTCCCAATGTTATTTGTTGAAAAGTCTATCTTTTCATTAGATTGTGTGCTTTTCTGAAAATAAGAAGTTAGCTATAATTATGTGAGTCTAGTTCTGAATTCTCTGTTTTGTTTCATTGATCTATGTACTTATCCATCTAACAATACCACCCTCTCTTGATTACTACAGGTATGTAAGCACAAAAATCAGGCAGGAAGATACCTTCAATTTTATGTTTCTTTCAAAAAATGTTGGCAATTCTTGTTCCCTTGCCTTACCATATAATTTTAGAAACTGCTTACCTCTGTCTACGTAGACTTCTGCTTGAATTTTGGTAGAAACTGAGACAGACGGGTTAGGGTTAAATTGATTTTTTAATTGGAAAAATCAATATTATTAAGGTGCCAATTCTCCCCAATATGATTCATGAATTCTGTATCAAAATGCTAGTGTCTTTTGTTGTTTTTTCTAATAATGGGCAAACTGACCCTAATATGTTTTACAAAGGCCACAATTATTTTTAAAAAGAAAATAGTAGAGAACTTATACTCCCTGATTTCTTACTATAATCTTACTGTTGTATCAATTCACAATAATCAAGATAATGTAGTATTAGTGAACAGTTAGACATACAACAATGAAACAGCATAAAAACTTCAAGAGTAAATGCAAATACATATGGGCAATGTATTTTTGGAAAGGTACTAAAGAGATTCAATAGAAAATGGGTAGTCTTTTTAAGAAATTGTGCTGAAAATATTAGATTCACTTCCAAATAAATGAATGTTGACTCATAACACTCACCTTCCATAAAAAATATTTGAGCTGCATTATAAATCTAAGTGTTAAATATAAAGCTATAAGACTTCTGGGAGCAACCATGGGAGAAACCATCTTTATGGCTTTGGGTTAGGAAAAGGTATATTAAAATACAAAAAAATAAGACTTTAAAAGAAAAATAATGAATCAAATGCAATGAAAATTTTACAACTTCTGCTCTTCTTAAGACACAGTTAATAAAATGAAAAGAATAGGGCAGTATGTTCTGTCTCATTATTCATTAGGGAAATACAAAACCAAACCACAATTAGATATCACTACATATGTATTAGAAGTGCTGAGAAACAAATGAGCAATAAGTGCTGATGAAAATACAGAACAAGTGGAACGCTAAATTTCTGGTTGGAATGCAAGATAGGACAGCCATTTTGAAAACAGTTTGGCAGTTTCTTAGAAAATTAAACAGATACTTATAACAGAGAAGAGCAGCCTTATGTCTACATGTTTATCTTAGTGAATGAAAATGAAGTGTAGGTAAAAATCTACAAACAGAGGTTTATAGAAATTTTTCATTGTTGTAAACTGAAAAAAAACAAGTGTTTGCTGATTGGTAAATGGATAAACAAATTGTTTTATATTTATATAATGGAATACTACTTAATTATAAAAACAAATTATTCCTGGATTATGCAAAACATTGTATAAATTTCAAGCACATTATACTAGAAGAAAAAGGCTGTGATTTCAAGCTATAATGTACACATTTTATTTCACATAGAGTACTATTTTTCAAAGGAAATCTTAGATTACTGATAGTTCTATTAACACAATAAATCCACTTTTAGTTTTGAGGTATGATCCATCAACAGATACTATTAAGTCAGAGGTCTTAATAGTAGTCCCTAATAAACCTTAGAGGGGTACAGAAAGTTTTATAACTAAGGTAAGACTATTACAATGTTCCTTTTTCAAGACTGAGAGTGTTGCGGTGGTGAACAGTAATGTGAAGGGGAAAAAAATAACAAGATCTCTTAAGTGGGTAATTAACTGTCTGATAAGCATTGTGTGTTCTCAGTTGGTAGTAATATTTTTATACCATAAGAAACCAGAAGGTGAATCCTAGAACTTTGAATCCTAGAACCAGTTCAGCAGAAGCAATAAGCTTTTCAGCAGCAGCTATCACCCTAGACAAGGGGAAGAAAGAGCCTTTGCAACCAGGTGAAGGATGAGGCTGTACTAAGTGAGGGTTTTTGATGGTTTCCATGGAGTTGAATTAAGCCCCAAGGACCCATCTGGATCACCTGTGCACAAATAGTGAAATGGTTTCTTGTAGTTAGGGACACGTACAGAAGGTGTCTGTTGAAGAGACTTCTTCAGGCTGAGAACTTTTGTCAATCCGTAAGGAAGTATTGCAGTCTCAGAAATCTTTGTCGCTTGTTATCTACAGTATTTGCTTAAACCTAGAAGTCCTCGTGATTATTTTTTGTGAGGGATCTAGGATAAGTTTGGATACTCTTTTTCAGGAGGTAATGTTTTTTGGTCAATAAGTAGTCCCTGTTTTAAATAGTAGATTGTATATTGTCAAAATTGTAATACATCTTATGAAATTTTCTGGCCCTTTCCTGCTAGAACTGAGAACAAGTAAATAGAATCTCTGTAAGCTTCTTTGCTCTATCAACAAAGTAGAAGATCATCTACATTTTATATCAGAACTAGATTACAAGAGAACTTTAGACCTCTTCAGTCTTGATTGAAGACCTGGAGAAATTAAAGGGGGGCTCAGTGAGCCCATGGCACACAGCTCTCTGTATAATGTTTACCTCAAGATGGAGGTAAAAGGCATTTATTTTCTTGGTCTAGAGATACAGTGAAAGAGGAGAGCAAAGATCCACCACAATGAAGGAAGCAGCTTCAGGGGAAATGGACAACAGCCTGGTATTTGGGTTGGGTACTACCAGGAAGTGAGGAATAACACACTTGATGATGACCCCAAGGCCTCAAACAAATCAAATCCCTCATGCATTTGGTTTCCTTCATGGCAGGTTGAGAGTGTTACAAAGGTTTCTCATAAGACCTTTCTCATAAGACATTGATAGGTTTGAACCCTTTCTTTGCTACTTTTTATGAGCTATTATGGAATTTTGATAATGGTTTGATAGGATCTATCTGAGCAATTATTTTTTCTATGCTAGTGAAATTTTTAGCCTATATAATATCAAATACAATGTCGGCATGAAACACAATGGAGGAATCAATTGTATATCCAAAGCAGACACACTTGATTATGAATAGGAAAGTAGTAAGTAACCTCAAGAAATATCCCCTCTGGTGTTCACTTAATATTACAATTTCGTTTGTAAAATACACCTCTCCTTATTAAATTTACAAGGATGAGGAGCTCAAAGTTTACAGTTAAGGGTTAGAAGACGGAAAGTTTTGGGCTAATTTGCAATACCTATCACCTATATAGTCTGCTTCCTCTGAGACAGAGTTTGAGCAAATGCGTAGGATTTAATGTGTTGTAGCAATAGTAGCAACCCACATATACCAAGAATTGCTGAGGATGACCATCTGAATTTATAGTTAATTCAACTTTAATGTTGAGGGTCATGCAGGCTATTGGTCAAGTTTTCATTTTGGGGAACCCTAACTGATTTGAATGGAAGGATTTTTTGTTTTGTTTTGTTTTTGTTATTCTTTTCTAAGAATGGGACAGTTGTTTTTTTCCAGTGTCCATTATCTCCCCGGTATTTACAAGTGTTCCCGTCAGTAGATGGTTGTTAGAAAGTGGGCCGCCTAGATGTTTAATTGGTAGTGCCACCATTGCCTTGATGACCTGTCTCAATGTGCTCAAAAGCTTTTTCGAAATGCTTTGTAAGTGTTATACTTAATATGAATAGGCTATTTTCCATTCTAATTTCTGTTTAGTAATTAGGTGTCAGATTTTAGGATTAACTCCGCTGATGAAATGAGATGAAAAATCTGTTGTTACATCAGCACTTTGTTTAAAGGAGGCTATTGGAGGCTTTGTTTAATTGTCAGAAAATATTTTCCAGACAATTCTGAAAATTTTCTGTAGTTTCATTTCTCTTTTTTGTTATTGATCATTTCAATCAATCAAATTACTTAAATCATTCAAATTATATTTAATTAAGTTTTATTGGAAAGGTTTCGGGTATGGCCTTTAATAGCTTTGCCTTATTTGGGTGGGCCTTATTTTTTATGTTTTTAATCTTTGGGTTTATTTTGGAAAGAGAGATCCTGAAGATCCCATTCTGGGTCAGTTCAACCAGCTTTTGCCATCTAGGAGTTAACTTCTGAGGCTCTGACCAACATGTGTGTAAGTTGATATAGATCATGGAAACTTGAGTCACATGCATCCCTTAAAATTCAAAATTATCCTATGAATATTAATGATCTTGTTTGGGTTTGGGGAAGTCTTTAATTAGAGCTCATAGTTTTACTTGAGTCCATTAGGGAAGATTCAGATTCTGTAGTTGCCTACATATCTTGCTCATAAGAAGGGTGGATTTTTTTTCTTTTTTTTTTTTAAGATTTTATTTATTTATTTTCAGAGAGAGGAGAAGGGAGAGGGAAAGAGCAATGTATGGTTGCCTCTCACATGGCCCCCACCGGGGACCTGGACTGCAACCCAGGCATGTGCCCCAACTGGGAATCGAACCGGGACCCTCTGGTTCCCAGCCCGCGCTCAATCCACTGAGCTACACCAGCCGGGCAAGAAGGGTGAATTTTTTAGGCCACTGTTTTTTGTTTGTTTGGTTTTTTGGGAAAGATAAAAAGTCTGGAAAGGAGAAAATGAAGGAGATACAGAGGCCCAGAAGAAGAAAGATCAGAAAGATAAAGAAAAGTGAAAGCTGAAAAAAAGGAGGCTCTTGGAAGGACAACAGGGAAAGAACTCACTAGAGAAATGAATCTAATTTGTCGTTGCTCAAGATGATAAAGTTGCTCAATAACTTTGGTCAAAGAATCTTTCGGTGGAGCAAATTTTTATTCAGAATTTTATTTGGAGCCCTTTGCATGTCAATCTCAAATTGCTGGCCATTGGGCCTGATAAATCTACTTTCTTTTCTGTGGAGTGTCTGAAATAAACAATATTGTTTAAATCAAGTGTGTCCTAGCATTGCCCCTGGGAACCCAAATCAGCTTTGTTGAAATTATGTATTTAAAGAGAGAAGCTTAAGAATTAATACTGTGGCGAGGTATACATGAAAAGCAGTTCTTCTAGGAGAAGAACTGTTCCAGACTTGGTGACGCAGTGGGAGCTGGCCATAGTCGGTGAGAACACGGTGCTCGTGTCCTGTCGTCGTAGGCCCCGACCTGACAGTCGGCGGCTTCTGAGTGCAGATCCCAAGATCTGGGTCTTTTAGCAGGTAGAAAACCAAAAAGAACTCTGCAGCTGAAAATTGAGTTCTCAGGATACAACACAAAAGCAAGGTTGTTCAAAGAGGAAAGTAAATAAATCTAGGGAGTGAAGAGTGGTATGGAAATGGTGAGGTTAAGGACCTCAATAAAAAAAAGAAATAAATCAATTTAGATAATTGAACCAATGAACTAGAGGGAAAGTCAGTAGTAGTTGGGTGGGTGCTAGAAACTATGATTTTCTAGATGGTGCAGTTTTAATTAGTAACAAATTCTAGTTTTAGCTATAGAGTTGTTTAAGAAACGCAATTGAAATTAAAAGTTCATGCAGAGGATTGGATCATCTATGGGGATGGTGAAGACAATGTGCATGGCACAAGAGGTTCAGAGGAATGGAAGAACGTAATTTATTTGTAAATGTCATTAATAAATGAGGGAAAGTTTCCACAAGGTTAGTAATGATCAAGAACATTTTTCCTGTGGAAATGGATGGAGAGGGTTATGGGGTCAGATCGTACAATTCTCAAAGGAAAGTTGTTTTTTCACCTTTTTTTTTAAAAATGACAGAAGTAGAATTTTAAAAGGAAGGTTATATTGATTAGTGTACAAGAAAAATAGTCAACTTACTAACCAATCCTGATATAGCAAGAGTGTTTGAAAATCAGCAGCCTCCTGCAGAAAAGGCTGCAAGTACCCTCAGGCGGCAGTCAACTTTCATGGAGGGAAGCCGTGGGATGGGAAGACTGGGGACATGGGGGTTACTGGCAAGAGCTAGGGGACTTCCCTGAGCATCAGAGACCTCTATGCATCATTCTTCTTGCTGGCTCTGTCATTCTTCATCATGGTGTGCCTTCTGTCTGTCTAGAACCCACTCTTCTCCTCTGTTATCTCTGCTGTCCCAGCTATGTTCTAGCTCATCCTAATGCAGTAACACTCAACTCACAGTCTCCCTTCTGCCACCAGGACATGGATCGAATCATACTGTGGGAGGGAAAAGAGCCAGAAGGGAAAGAGGGAGGAAGACGTGAAAGGAGCATGAAACAAATATTTTATACCTCATTTAATATTATCAGTTTTTTCCCTCACCTCTTCTACATACCATTTGTTCTGCTCTTCCAACAAGGTAGTGGAACTATCAGTGGGTTCTTTTCTCATGCCATTCAGGTATGTTGAAGGTATATGTTGTTGGTTATGCAACATATGCCAAAACCTACCAATAGCACACCATAAAATATTTAAGTATGTTGCTTAATTATTTATTGCCAATTCTAAAAGGAAGATGAAAACATAGACATGAGAGTATCACTTTTTCCCGTAATACAATCATGATTTACCCTGAGAGAAATGATTTTCTGTTTCTAGATTTTTTAGACATTTCAACTTCTCTGTCATATAACTCAAGTGCTCCTGAACCATGAATTGTATCCTTTTCACTTTCCCTCAAGTCCCAGAATGTTAATGCAACAGTACAATTTGAATAAGTAAAACAAGAATTAGAAAGTATAAACAGAAGTTATACCTGGCTGCTTAGCTGTAGCGATGTGACAGTAACTTGGGGGATATGCAATGTGCATACATGACCTTTGCAGTGATGCAGTGGAGTTCTCAGTGTCACGGTACCTTTTAGTGCACTAATAATCAGAGAAGTAGAAATCTTCTGCTGTGGGTGAATGTGTATATTTTTAATATTCAGGGTATTAGGAGGGCTTTTAGTCTAGTTTCTGGAAACACAGCTTTCCATATCTTAAGTTAATTATATTTCCAGCTCTACTGAGAGGAATGATGATTTTCGGCCAATAAACTAAGTTTGCTTCAATTTGACCCAACTACCCTGAAAAACAAAACAGCCTTCAAATTCACTTTCTCTGTTACTTTCCATGTGTCTGAACCCATAACTGATTTCCATAAAAACGATTGTTGCAATACTATACCACTTTATGGTTATATTTAATAGTTACTATTATTATTTACTCATTATTATACCAAGAAAAGATAACAAAAATAAAGAAAAGAAGGGAAGGAGGAAAGAAAAAAATGGTGATATGTAAGCAAAGATATGCCTTTCTTAATATTAACTGCATTGCTAAGCTTACCTGAGATGGACTGCCAGTGAGTCATCATGGAATTGAGTGACTATTAGTTAATTCAAAGATGTAATTTATATGAAAAAAAGGACCTTATCAAAATGTAATTGATCATTGCTGGTCAACACAACTGAAGTAAAAAGAAGATATTAGCCGTATTGATACCTTTTTGTTAAGAGAAATTAAAAAAAAAACAAGCATGAGTTTTGTACAATATATAAACATAATCTCATATATATCCCACAAGATAATTTATTTGATACTATCATTTATCACTCTTAGATAGGTCCCAAATATGATGACTAACCAGCCAACTGAAGTGTGCTTTATTATTCACACAAAATAACAATTAAAAATACAAGGTATTATAAAGCACCATTAGAGATTATGCTTTTGCTGCCAGTAATTATTGTGACAATAAAGAAAAGATCTGGTTGATAGAGTTTTCTTTTTTATTTTAGTTACTTAGAAGTGTAAAGTAGTTTTAAACTAGATAATTAAGTTATTAGAAATAAATAACAACTTCGTTCTCTAGTATTGCTCTTTTTTAAGTGACTAAAAGCTGTAGTCAAATAATATCAACTAAAGTATTGTCTAGCCTAGGACACAAAACCTATAAAATACTAATTTGAGAAGGTATACTTATACAACGAAAGAGGGCATGCTCATAAAAATACAAAACAGTATGTAATGCAAAATGAATACTGTTAATTTCAAAATAAAAGTATTAAAATATATTAGATAATTTATTAAAATATATTAGATAATTCATCCTCCAACCCCCTACCCAGAGCTGTCAGCCTGTTCTCTGTCTATGAGTCTGTCTCTATTTTGCTTGTTAGTTCATTGTGTTCATTAGATTCCACACATGAGTGAAATTACACGGTATTTGTCTTTCTCTGACTGGCTTATTTCACTTAGCATAATGTTTCCCAGGCCCATCAATGCTGTCATAGGTTAAAATTTTCTTCTTTGTTAAAGGTTGAGTCGTATTACATTGTGTAACTGTACCATAGTTGTTTTATCAATTCATCTACTGATGGATACTTGGACGGTTTCCAAATCTTGGCTATTGTAAATGATGTTGCAATGAACATAGGGGTACTTATATTCTTTCAAATTAGTGTTTTGTGTTCCTTTGGATAAATTCCCAGAAGTGGAGTCACTAGGTCATTGGGCAATTCCATTTTTAATTTTTTGAGGTAACTCCATACTGTTTTCCACAGTGGCTACACCAATCTGCGTTCCCACCAACATTGCGCAAGAGTTCCCCTTTCTCTGAGATGTAATGCCTAAAAAGCAGCCCAGTCACTTCATTTCTTACTGTCATATCTTGTCAGTATATATGACAGGTTCTCAGTGTCAGCCCCTCAAAATATTAATGTCCCTTTAATTGAACTTAGTTTACATATGTACAATTTCTAAGTTAAATTTGGGTTTGCTTTGCTTGGATTAGTCCCTCATTTGGAGATACTATCACCTTTCTACCAAAACCTAATAAAATACGATTTCCATAATCTTACTCATTTTACCTACACAGGAGTACAAAATTGAGTGGTATCTAATATTACAAATTTCTTAAAGAGAATCGATGACAAACAGTAATTGAGAGTGTGTCCTATCATAGTTTTCTCTCAATATTCTCTTTACTGTCTGCTTCTCAATCTGTACTCCACCAGCCTCAAGGTACTTAATCTCCCATCAAAGAGATCAACCTTGCTTTCAGCTGAATTTTTCACTCATCTCTTTCATTTTAATCCAGGGCACTTTAGCCCCTCACTTGCCATTTTCCCATGATTGCTAATCTCCATTCTAAACTCTCCCTTTGTGTTGTTGGAACTCACAATGAATTATAGAGAATGGTTCCTCTGCCTCATGGCCTTGATTCCCAAATAGCCACCAAAAGAAGTCACGCATTGTCCTTGAATCTCATGCACTGCTAGGTGATGTTTTGCCAGAATTGCCTCCTCTTGCCTCCTCTTTTCAGTTTCTCCTTTGTTGAAAGCATTAACATTGTGACATTCTATTGTCATTCTTGTTTTCTGTTAACCTATGCTTACTAACTACTTTTACTATTTGGTTTCCACCTTCAATCAATTACTTTGAATAGTATATCCACTTCAACAATCACAGTGAGAACTTACTTAACACACTTACCTAAAAGCATGTTTAATTTTCTCTACTTTAGAACAAGGGAGAAAAGCAACGGACCCAGGACAAATCTGGTCGCTTTGTTTTGCAAATAAACTTTTAATTGAATCCAGCCATGCCCACTTGGTTGCATATTGTTCTATGGCTTTTTCTGAGGTCAAGTGCATAGTTAGAAATAGAGACCACAAAATCAAAAATATTTACTATCAGCCATTTATAGAAAAAGCTCATAGGTTCCTGTTCTAGAGTTCCCCCAAATCAATTATCTCCAGTTGAATTCCCCAAAATCCCAGTTTTCTTTCTGAGAATTTCATTTTTACTTAGTAGATGATCCCACCGTCTTTGCCAGAGTGAGAATTCACGTGCACAGAAATAGGAGACAACTGCAAAGTACTGGGGAGCAATAGCAGAAAACAGATGTGACATTCTTGCCATTTTATAGAAATAATTTTAATAAGTTTTATCCCTCAATTATAATAATGGGCATGGAAATATAAGCTTCAAATGTGGTGTTGTCATTATATCAAAGTTGTTTAGGGGAATGGGAATATTTAATTATATTCAGGAATTATGCAAAGCTAGGATTTGTAATTGTCAATATATTGTCATAGACAAACACAAAGAAAACTATAGAAACTATAAATATTAATTTATCCAGAAAACAATCATTCTATATTTATCCCTTTCTATTTCTCTTACAGTGTTGACAGGTTTCCTTAAACCTATTATTTTTGTCCATTCCCTGTAATTGCCAGTGACACACGTGAGGCAACTGACCAGCATTAGAAAGGTGGCCTAAAGTCATGGAAAAGGGCAAGACTAGTAACAAAGATGAGCACCGACAATTTAACCAGTGTAATCTGTGTGATAGCTTGAGCATTCATCATCTGCAATGGATATTTCCTCACCATTGAGAATATTCTTATATAATAAAAATTTCTGTAAAATCTAAGCTAAAACAGTCATTTGAGGTCAGAGTGAGAACTAGTACTTTTTTTTTTTTACTGTTCTTCTATCATCTTGTTCTAGTCAATAGAGTTGACTAACAACAAAAATAATAATAGCTATTATAACAAGTACACTACCTGAATACTTTGAAAATTTATCAATGATTTCTATAATAATTAAGACACATATATGTCCTAGCAAAAGTTGCCTGCAATACGTTCAACAGATTATATTCATTACAAAATTTAGCTGCCTAGAAAAAATCCAAATTACCCCATTATGGAAAAATAAATTTTCTCAATTATTAGGAAATTATTTTTTATTTTACATTTTTGTTGTTTTTTCTTAGTTATATTTGATTTCTTCAACCTGAATCAAAGAGAGAGTGAGAAGGAGAGGGAGAACTTGGATCTGTTTGCAAATGCCAGTTGACAAGCCACTAAGTATCAATCTTCTAAATATGGTCTTAAGTGGATCACAATTACTGCAACTGAGTTTGGCTTGTTATATCTAAATGTCAGGGGAAAAGATTTCCACTATCTCGTTTGTCCAATGTTCCTTGCTAGTGATTATTTAACCTTTAAATGCACTAGACTGTAATGCCAAGGAAAACTTAATAATACTTAGAATGAAAGATGTGTTTGCTATTGTAAGCCCCCAAAATTTAAAACCTAATTTTAGATTAAATGTTCGGCCATAGATATCAGGATTGGATATGTGAATATATTAAACTTAGAAACAATGGTATAAGTAATAGTTCACCATGCTTTCCAAAATTCATACGTAAAGCCTAAAAAATGGAAAAATGTGTTATAGCACTTGTATGCATTTAAGATAATTGAATTATACATGTTAATTGACTCTGAATCTCTGCCTGAGGGAAAGCAGACTTCATTACAGGAGAATGGAGAGTTAGCTGAATACTTTCTGGAACTTCTGAATATGGATATTGTCAAGAGCTTCAGAGGTTTATGTCACCTGTTTGCAAGGTGTATAGTTTAATTTCCATATGTAACTTTTTTCTTAAAGGTGTGTCACTTTTTGTATTGAAACGATTATTTATGACTTGATACAATGAAAAAAGGAAATAAATCAAGGGACTATATGACAAATTGCATCAAATAAAAGAATGGAAGGATAGAAAAAGAAATTAGATTTACCTAAAGCAAATGAGGAAGAATGAGAAGAGAGGATAAGGTGAAAGCCATCATGGAATATCTTCAGAGACATTTGCATAGGTGACTGCTATTGGTGGAGTCAGCCAAGCTTAATGAGCAAAATTCGGGACTCTTTGGTGATATGGTACTTTTGTATCCTCCTCATGGACACTATCTCTGTCCTAAAGAACTGACTCTATCCTAAAAGGTAGAAAGAACTGACTCTATCCTAAAGAACTGACTCTATCCTAAAAGGTAGAAAGAATGAATTAGTTATATTTGTGATCATCCCTGTTGCATTGTCTAAAGGTGATATGCATTATATTCTGCTGGTTATGAACTAATAGACTAAAGGGTTCTTACTCCTTCTTTCAAAAGGGAAATTTATTAACTGTATAATGTATTATATTGTCCTAATTTTAAAAAAATGGTTGCCACTATATGCAGGTCATTGATTGTGGTAATTAGTTAAAAGAGAACTATTAAAATTGTTTATTGTTCTTAAGAATTAGCAGATATACTTAGACATTTATTTTATATCTTGAAGTTGTACCTTTTGACTCCCCTCTTCCATTTAGCTCACCACTACCCCTGCCTCTAACAAACATCCATCTCTTGTTCTCTGTATCTATGGGCTGTTTTGTTTTGGTTTTGGTTAGATTCTACATGTCTGTGAGACCATATGATATTTGTCTTTCTCTATCTGACTTATTCCCCTTGCATAGTGTCTGCAAGGTTCATCTATGTGTTAAAAATGGCAAGGTTTCCTACTTTTATATGACAGAATATTTTGTTATATATACATACATGCATACCATATTTTCTCTATCCATTCATTCATCAATGGATGGTTGTTTCCATAGCTTGCTATTGTAAATAATGTTGCAATGGACATGAGGGTTCATATATCTTTTCAAGTTTAGTGTTTCCATTTTATTTGGATAAATATTCACAAGTGGATTGCTGGATCATATGGAAGTTCTCTTTTTAATTGTTTGAGAAAGATTCATATTGTTTTCCGTAATGGCTGCACCAATTTAAATTCCTAGCAACAGTTCACAGGCATCCCCTTCACCCACACAACCTTGCCAACACTTATTTCTCATCTTTCTGATACTGACCATTCAACCAGCTGTGAGGTGATATCTCTTTGTGGTTTTGATTTGCATTTCCCTGATGACTAGTGATGCTGAGCATCTTCTCATGTACCTGTTAGCCCTCTGTGTGTCTTCTTGCAAGACTGTCTACTTAGATCCTCTGCCCACTTGTTAATTGAGTTGTTTTTAGTTCAATTTGCTTTTTTTGCTATTTGTTATTGTTGAGTTGTATGAGTTATTTATATATTTTTAATATTAACCTTTTATCAAATACATGATTTGCAAATATTTGTTCCATTCACTACAGGTTTCCTTTACATTTTGTTGATGATTTTCTTTTCTTTGCAGAAGAGTTTTAGTTAGGATTTCTGTTTTAGTGATTTATAATACTTTTCTTGTTATTAAGACCTTACTTTAGTACTGTTTTAATATAAGCACAACTGGTTACACAAATGAATTAAAGAAGATTTATTGAATTAAGTATACATATTTATTCCAGTTTGTTCCCTTGGTTAAAATGGGACGTTCTTACACTCAAATGTGAAATGGTTTAATGTGTGAATTCAGAAACATTGACACATATAATTTACCAAAACTTAGAAAAATATATCAATAGCTTCTGGTAGTGGAATGCTTCTGATGTTTTGAACATTAATGTCTAATTCTGTGTATCTATTTCTTTCCCAGAGCTTGATTCACTCCCTTGTGATAACAGTGGAATGTTAATCTATGAAAGATCTTTAGGTGTACTTATAATACTCATGTAGTAGCTTCAACTATGTGATTATTGCATCACAAATATGCATTTCTGAATCATTAAATATTTAAACTAAGCACCTAAGACACCATAATAACAGATGATAAGCATATACTGGAAAGAAGCATATATTTTATTATCAGAAGTTTTGGGGCATTTTAAGATTTATTTTATTTTTAATCAGACATCGGAGGCAATTTAGTGTGCTCAGTTTTTGAATTTATTATTATAGGATTATTGAATTTATTATTGCAAATATGCCAAATAACTTTTGCTCTCCTGTACTAATTCTCTTATTATTTATTCTTTACATAGTGCCCTTCATGGCTTATTTTTCATTGGGATTCTAACCATCTTTGAAGATGCAGATATATCTCTTACTCTCCTGAATCAAAATTAATAGGGAAGGAGCTTTGCAGGCCACAATTTTTTATTATTTAAACATTTTATTTTAATAATGAAAAATTAAATGTTTATTCATGTAATAGAGATTAGTACATATGTCATAATTGTCCATATAAATTTACAAAAATAAAATGTATGCCTCAAATAAACAATAAATTATCTCTTAAATTGAGTTGGAGATTAGGGACCTGCATTTTATTGCCAATTAACCTGAGACACAGGGAATTTTGTTTCTCCAAAGCCAAAAAGCTGGTGAGGTCAGAATATAAACTACTTTTCCTGACTTCTGTTTATGAATTCTTCAGCAAACTATCTTATACAATAATTCCCACATAGTGAATAATCAGTGATGATTGTTGAATTTAACTACTTTTAATTTTTAAATAACTCAGAAAAACTCATAGATAGTCTTGATAAAATAGCTTGAAATTCTGTTTTACCTTCAATTGAAACACCAATGTCCAGTGTTCATGTTTCATCTTAAAACCTGTTCATTTCAGGGCACATAAGTCTTGTTTATTAGTTGATTTATTCTTGTCTTTACTTCTCTAAAAATTGAAAATGTATCACTCCAAAAGTAAAAAATGCATGACATATCATTAAAACAAGGAAAAAGAAAGAGCCAAGTAATGAATCAGAAAGTAAAATAAGACTAATTACTGGTCTTAATATAAATCAAAGCTTTGTTCCTCCTGAAAATTGAAACACATAAGATGATATGATGTGCTATATCACCTTAGTATTAATTTTTGAAGTGGATCATGAAATACAATGTTTTCTAATACAATGTTTTATGTGATGAATCTGTGTATAAGACATTAAAGAGTTTATGAGAAAGTAACTTCAATATTACTTTTATAAAATATCAGAAATATTATTTATACTGTTATTTAAGGTATCCACATTATAATAAAAATATAACATATTTTATTTCCTAAAGACAGTTGTAAATACAATAAATTGATATAATATATAATTCTTGTATCTTTCAGTTGTCTTTTTTTTTCATTTAAGGTTAAAGAATTAGAGATGGTTATTGGAAATCCCAGTGAATAAATATTTGCATGTTTTTCTTTCTTTCTTAAAAATATTTTATTTATTTATTTTTAGAGTGGAGATAGGAGGGAGAAGGGGAGGGAGAGAAGCATCAGTGTGTGGCTGCCTCTTGTATGCCTCCTACTGGGCACCTGGCCCATAACTCAAGCATGTGCCCTGACCGGGAATTGAACTGGAGACCCTCTGGCTCTCAGAACAACACTCAATCCACTGAACCATGCCAGCCAGAAACATGTTTTTCTTTAACTGTCAGTTGTGTAATTATTTCTTTAGATAGGGAGTAGAAGGTAAATAATTGAACATGAAAGTATTACAGTTCAATACTAAAATATAAATAAAAGTCTATATTGTTTGTGGAAATATCAAAATACTAAAAATGGAGGTGGCAAGCCTGACACTTTGTTTTAGAGTTTAAAAGGTCTAACAGTAATATGTGGTCCATGAACTCCCAGCTTCTTCATTAAACATGAAAGATATAAAATAGAGTTTTGTTTTTTTTAAAAATTACAATTATATCATTGTAGGTCTTGAGGGATAGAGTCTATGTTCTCCAGATATCTACAATTCACTTGATAACTGGTTTTGTTGTTATTCATCCAGGGTACCCAAAAGAATGCAGGACTTGTTTCTATCTTTTTCATCATAAATCTCTGTAAAGTTATTGATTTTTAAGTAAAAAAAACAGCTTTTATCTTACTTTAGGACATATACAGTTAGAGTTGTCTCCATTGGGATGCCATTTGTAGCACACAGCTGTTATGTAATATTGTGATAAGGATATGAGGTGTCATCAGAAACACTTATGTACATGCGGTTTTCACCAATTGACTCAAAGGCTGATGACAGATTGAGAAATATTGTGAAATGTTGTAAGTTGTTTGTAGTTTCTCCATAAGTGAATGCAGAATGTAGCAATTATCATTAGGAACTAACGTAATGAGTCTATAGTCCTGCAAAGTTTTAGATAAGGGGGCTCAGAATGGTAATTACAGAGATAGAAAAATAATAAAAGAACAATAATCACGAGTCATAAGAAATTATGTAAGAATAAAGCTCCAACTCAAGGGAAAGGATTTTGGTAATTGGGTGAACAATGTTCTTCATACCAGGCTTCCAATACTCAGTCATCAGTTAAGTCAAGTGAGTGGGACTCTGTCCTTCCCATGACAGAGGTATCGGTCGATCCACCATAGGCCAAACATTTGGGTGAAATTGTTCAGCCAGGCCTTGGTAGAAAATTGCAGCTCTGTAATTCTTCTTTCTTATTTATGTCATGGACAGTTTTTTCCAAACATTATTTATTTTAAAATTTATGTATTTATTTATGAAAAATGCAGTCCCTCCCATTGAGACACATTTGAAAGCGATATGATGCTTATAATTGACATATATTCACCTTTACAATATTTTGCTTGCTTCTTGAGTTTCTGTTTTATTTTTATTGCAGTCACTGCTGTTTAATGTTGGTTTTGTTCTCTTATCCTGTATTTTTCTCCTAAATATTTCAGTGGCCATGGCCTATTCGTGTCCGTGGGTGGAGAGCTCAGTTTCAAGCTCTCTCATCTATGAGTGTATACACTTCATTACTCATATAGTTATTCTGCTACTAAGGGCCCTTTGACTATAGCGCAGTTTCTGAACTTCCCTGACTTATGACAACACAAAAATAAAAATGAAAAAACCTCCGAATAATCAAAAATAGTTTCCTCAAGGAACATGCGAACTGCTCTGAGGGACAAAACCTGGGCTACATTCTAAACATTTTAAACTGCATACTGGTCTCTTCCTGCAGAATCTCTAGACAACATCTGATTATAACACTCTATAGTCTGATAAAGAAAAGGAGTGTCAGAAAATGATTTAAAGATATTAAGCATTCCCGGCTGGTGTAGCTCAGTGGATTGAGCGCGGGCTGGGAACCAGAGGGTCTCGGTTCGATTCCCAGTCGGGGCACATACCTGGGTTGCAGGCCAGGTCCCCAGTGGGGGCCATGTGAGAGGCAACCATACATTGCTGTTTCTCCCTCCCTTCTCCTCTCTCTGAAAATAAATAAAATCTTTAAAAAAAATATTAAGCATTTATATATTCTGCATTCTGCTGACTTATTTCTTCACTCAGGTTCGTCTCTTTGTTCCAGCTACGCACATTTGAACACACACAACCTTGCAGATACTGTGCTGGGTAGACACTGCAAGAATAAAACATGAATAAAACATAACCTGTTGGTAAGAGCTTTCTATTCTCTAATATGCATAGCACACGCATATTGAAAACTATTTCCTTAATTCCTGTTGAATATAGTACTGCAATTTTATTAGTAGTGGCACTGAAGATCCAATGTAAATGTCAATTTCATGCCCATTAAGAAGCATCGTTGAGGAGTCATTATGACACATCCAAAGGAGGATTTCGTAATTCAATCAGGATACAGAAGCTATCGCAGGGACTCCACGTGAAACTTCTCTACCATAATAGGTCTTCAATTTCAGTGAATACCATTTAAAACATGCCCCTACCCTTTGTGTAAATGTCTTAATTCAAATATTGACTTGGCATAGGTCAAATGTGTGAATAAAAGCTCACAATGGGCATCCAACTATGTTTGACTTTCATAGATTATAAAGAACATAATACACTTCACTATAGTATATTATATTTTGTTGTTCTACAAGAAAATAAGTTTTCTAAAATATTAATTCTGTGACGCAAAAAGTTAGCATCACTGACTTGTCTCCAGTCACCTGTTTCAATCACAATTCTGCCCTATCTTTGAGAACATGTAATATTGTATTGATTAAACATCTTTCCCAGGAATTGTAATGTCTTATCTATTGTTGACTGTCTTGTAGAAAAAAAAAAGAATCCTATGTGTATTGCAAGAAATTCACCAAATAAGCTCTTACAAAAGAGATGTATCTTCTTATAACTATTTTCCATCTCTTCACACGCACACACACATGCACACACACGGACTAACGGGCTAAATTTACTTTGTAAACCCCAAAGAACCTAATATTTCTACTTTAACTGAACCAAAATATTTTTTAGACAGAAGAGTTGGATAACTTTCAGAGAGTATGCTATGCAAAACCCCATCGGAATAAATTCTCAAAATCCTCATATTAAACCATTTAATCCCCAGACCATTTTAGGTCAAAGTCAAGAGTTTGCTGTATGTTTTGTTTTATATTGATTCACACAGTAAATTTTTTACTAACATTTGAAATGTTGGGTATTTAAGGTAAAATTATATTTATACAGGGATTTAGACTACAAGGGGCACATGGTCCTGCAGTGTAACTCTTGCCTTCCTTAGGGTTTTTTTTTCCAGTTTGTTCCCACAAATTCCTATTGTATTGATTTCGTCCCAGTTGCCACGTTTAAGCTTATACCTGGGTGGAGTCATTTATTTAAACCCTTTCTCTCATATTTTAAAGTATTTGAAATGTGGTCAACTCCTCTGAAGTCATAAGATATCATCCAAGATGTTAAGTGATAGCATGTCTTCACATCTGATTTTTTTCCATATCCCAATATTCTTTTATTTTCAGACAAAAGTGTTTATCCTCTCTCTTACTGAAATTTTCTGGATTCATTCACATACTTTTCCTTTTATTTGAACATTTAATTATTGTAAATTATTATTTGCATTTTTATTATACATACAATATTCAAACAAAATCTGATAGAAGATGCTTCCAATGCCTTATGATTTTCCATGTAGCTTTTAACAATAGCAGAAACTTAGGTTCCTAAGCATCTCCTTTCACTGCCAAGAGTTCCATATTATCAAACATATTACTCTGATTCCATTCTTATTTTTGTTATATATGATGGATAGAGACCTCCTGTAGGAAGGTACCGAGATTTAGCTACTGTGTTGCCAAAAGGTTTTGATGATAAAAAAGATTAAGTTGCATATTCATGTAAAACTCAATGAAACCATAAAATCTGCTACATAAAGATTTTTACTCTGTTTTGCCTTCAGGATTTTGCTGCACAGCATAGACTATGTTGATATGTTATCTGATAAAAATTATTATTTGCAATAATACAAATTAATTGAATATATTTATAATTTTTATCAAGTAATGGAAGCAAGGACCCTCCTGGGAAGTAAGACTTGTCTCTGAATTAAGGCAATTAAAATTATGCCACTGAACCACACGGCCATAGTCTTGTGAGGTTATTTAAAATTGCTTCTGGTCACCTGAAATACATTTTTAATGAGTAGTGTAGAGGAATGCAAGTACTTAAGGATATAAAGACGCCACGGTAAAGGATCATTTTGAATCTCAGTTAAAGTATACATTACATCAAAAGTAATCCCATTATTTACTTCTGTTAAGAAAGTTATACTCCGACTATTGTTTGCGGCTTTCTAGAATAGGAGCTTGTAGTATTTCAAAAATATGTAGAGGAATTCATTGTCTTTCATGACTTACTATTGATGTGCATTTCCATTTTTGTAAGTATATGTGAATTCATTTTAATTCATGAATTATATGCACCAGTTGTCCTTATAGATGTAGGAATGTGTCTTCATATGATTTAAGGAGCGTATCTATTAATAATTTTTATATTGAAAACTAAAAATTTTACAACATGTTCAGTGACTAAAGGCATTAATGATTATTCCAATTATCCTGTCAATATACTACACTATAAAAATATGTATATTAGGAGGAAATATATGCAGTTTAATACATCCAGAAAATGGTACATGGATTGTATTTTTCATAAAGATACTATAATCATATATTCACTGAATTACAGTGGTAAAAATGACATTAATGTCACTTTATAAAATTTCAACAAACATTTCACATCCACGGTAATGTAAAATACTTTCTATCATGGGGAAAATAATGTTATCTTACTCTATATTTATATTGTCATGATATTAATCATTTTGAGAAAACGCATTATGTAATCTTAGAAAGAATTTTCTGGAAGTCAGACAAACTCACAGCTGAAAAGCATGCTCACAGATGAATAACTGTACAGTATACTCTACCTCACTCCTTGGATTCCCGCTGAGACTTCTTTGTGAAAGCAAGTGTGGTGGTTCATTTTACGTGGCAATTTGACTGGATCACAGGGGTCCCGATAGGTGGCTCAACATTATTTCTAGGTATGTCTGTGAGGTTTGTCCTGGAGGAAATTGGCATTTTAGACTCAGTAACGCAATTTACCCTCCCCTGCATGCGGGCCTGAAGAGAGTAATGAGGCAGAGGAAGCAAGAACTTGGCCCATCTTGCCTAATAGTTTGAGCTGCAGAATGGGCCTTTTCAGGCCGTCTTATTCCTGTTTCTCAGCGTTTCAGACTCAGACTAAGTTATACTAACCAGTTTTCCTGGGTCTCCAGTTCGCAGACAGCAAGCAGATTGTGGGGCACCTCAGTTTGCATAATGGCATGAGTCAATTGCTTATAATAAGTATCTTCTTACATATATACTCTACTATCTCTGTTTCTATATTGCCAAGATGTAACCACATTCTATTTCTGTTCCTTCAGTTGGTTGTAAATGGTAGATTTAACTGGAGCAATAAAAGCATATGAAAAATCTTTCAAGTGATTATTCCAATAGCTATGATTATGACCAAGCTTGATTTTGTCTCTATATCTTTACATACCTTTAGAAAAACTTGCTGAATATTCATTATAACAAGTCAATCAAAATTTTTCATTAGAAAGTAAAAGTGTCAAAGTCAAATCTCATAACAATGATTTCAGCTTTTAACTTTAGATTTTTCCTTATATATTTGTTTAAATACATTTTTAAAAATATGATAAAGACATCCAACATAAACTTTTTAAAGAAAATTATATTTTACTTTAAAAGCCATGATATTTAGTCAGCCTTCACAAATCTAGATGCCTAGTTTTCTTCAAAGTTTCTGCTTCTGTATCATATTCCTTCCCCCCTCACCCTCGCATGATATGTCATCATAAAATTTAAATATTTGATAGAACCTTCCAAGACAGACAACTATTCTTTTTCGCCCTTTTGGATTTTGATTTCTCATAATTGTGATCAGTCCAATTAACCAGTCAGAGAATAATAATACCATACTTGTGAAAGTCAAAATTACATTTAAGTTATGAAAAGTATCACTGCATTTAATTTTTTGTGATGGGAATGGGAAGCATTGCTCTGACTTGGTGATTCTGTCAGAATACCATAAAATAAATATTTAAAACATTTTCAGGGGCACAATTTCAGACTTTGCATGCGGAGAATTTTTGATGTATGCAAAGATTTTCTTAACTGGTAAACTCCCAGTTAAGGAAGTCTCTTATCTCTTTGTAAATTTAGAAAATATTGTATGTTCAAGGATAAGTCTCCCCAAGAATTCCACTTACTAATGAAAGGTATCCCCTAAATTGATGAGGACAAATAAAGGGAAATTGAAGAGAAAGCTAAGACTACACAGGTTTTAATAGCTTATGATTTATTATGATTTCGTCTCTTGTGATGTGACTTTGTCACTCTTATCTCAAGAAGTGGGGTCTAACTTTTCATCCCTGGAAACTGCAGTCATGTGACTTGCTTTGGCTAAGGAGATGTGTGTGAATGTGACACACGCAGAGGCTCAGGAAATGCTTGCACATTGGTGCACCTGTTTCTTGTTGCTTCCAACACAGCCTTTGGTGGACACCCTTTGCTGTTGTTGTTGTTTTTAGGACACAGCTGCCATCTGAAGAAATCCACAGTAGCCTGTTGGACATGTGGTTCAGGGGCCCCAGTGCTCCAGTCAGCGGCTGGCTTATCTGCCAGGAGACTGGAGCTGCATGAATGACCAAGGCCGGAGCAGCAGCCGAAGTCCCAGCCGAGCCCACGTCAACTTTCCGACCCAAAGGATGATGACCTAATAACTGCTAGTTGTTTTAAACCACCAGGTTTGGGGTGGTTTGCTGTGCAGCAAAAGCTGAATGATATAGACGGGGTCTCTTTTTTTCTCTTTCTCTTGTCTGTATTTTAATTGATTTTAGTAACATCAGAGGACCAATGAAGTCATTTCAAAGTCATCCAGTATTTTTCCTTGTTTTCACGAATTCCTTCACTCATAACCATGCCTAGACAAGTTTAAATCATATTTCTCAGCAGTGTTACTGAAAGAATCCTAGGAGAAATAGTAATATGCCAGGAGAAAAAAATCTTTTCCAATTGATTTAAAAAGTAGTGTGTGTAAGACTTAAAAACTGCTTTCTACTTTAAGAGCAGAAGGACTAGCAAGAATAATCATAGTAAAAAATCTGCAATACTACTAAACTAAGAAAGAGGCAGATAGCAATATAAAGTGCTGTTAAAATTACTAGACTTAGGACAGAAATAAAATAATCTTTTTGAAAATACAGATAGGTAGTAAATGAAAATACCTGATAAGTAAAAATACCAAGAGGCCAGAGTGAACACAGCGGATTTGTGCTATAAGAAATTTTTCTACTTGATTTTGATGTTGATTTTAAACACAGATTCAGGAACAGGAAAATTGAAGGGAGTTATGAAAAGATGCTCAAATATGATTAAAGAACTGAGGTATTAATTCATGAAAAGGATTAAAAGAAATAAATGCAGAGATCTTGGCTAAAAGTAAGTGGACAGCAGTCTCCAAAACCATGAAAGTTATACAAATAGTTTTTAAACAGATTTTCTTATTTATTCAAACACTCAGAAAAACTCTGAAAACTTCAATCCTGTTATGTTACATTAAAAATTAAGCATTTTTTCCCATATGCAGAGAAGTATATTACTTAAAAATGAACATTTAATGAGATATAGTTATTATTCTAAAAAATGAAGAGAAATATCATATATTTAAAATTCTAAACTTGGGGTGGATAATAATAATTGCTTTTTAATTCTGATTAAAGCATGAAATAAGTTATGTAAATACTTCCATTGGATTTATTTCCAAAGTTTGCTTCCTAAAATATTTGAAATTATATATTAGAGCACACATATTAATTAAAACCAAATAAATTAGAAATATAATACCAAAATATGGAGCACAAAAAATCTTACTTAATATAATAGTTATGTTTAAATATTAAATTTACTGCTCAGCTTTCCCCTTTCCAAAACAAAAGTTCAGGGATGCCAGGTTAATAATTTTATGCTCAAATGAGGCAAGTTTATTCATCAAAAGAGATAAATAAAGTAATAATGAAGTCAGAAAGTTCAGAAAGATGGTTCCCCATGCCTCCCTTACATTTATGCTTCTGATTTTATTGGAGTGTTATTGTAACACCTTAGGAAAACTACTTGATATTCTCAGTCTCTTTTCACTGACCTGTATAATGACAGTATTTGGAGTTATTTTATCTTAAGCAGATTTTTTGGGGCAGTTCTTTAATGCTTTAACTTGAACACCAATGAGAATTATTCTAATGGGAGTTAATAAAATATCCTACGTGCTATGCTCCCTGCAATATTTTTTATTATTTATTTTTCACAATAATAGCAGCAGGAACTTTTAGCTCAAATACCAGTGCAATAGATATTAAAGCATGTCAGCTTACTAGGGAAAAAAGTAGGAATAGTAAAACTTAGGGGAGAAAAGTAGAAATTTTTCTATAATTTAGGGTACAGATAATAGGTTTATCTGAATAGGTACAGAATTGCCATATTTAGGCAATTTGAATACTCTGAAAATGCAACTTCTGTACTTAGAGACGATAAATGATCAATTCAGAAAAAAATCTGGGGACAATGAAAGTTTCGTTAATATTTCTCAACTTGCCATTTCTGACCACTTGTGGTTTTGATGATTTATGATAGGTTTACGTTCCGACTTGACATTGGGAAATGTCACTTACAGCAGTGACAAGTGCTTCCACAGGGCCTGTGCTGCCCAACCAAGTGGATGACATCATTCTTACACAATCAGCTTGCACATGGTTGCTTGCCAGTTTGCCATCTTTTCATTTTCATGATCATCATTATGAGTTATAAGCCTCTTACCAATAATTTGAATGACCTCAATTTCTCCCCACATTCTTTTTAGTGCATGATATGTTCATTTTACTTTTTAACATCTTTCACATTTTAGCAAAGTAGTCATTTAAAATGCATGCAGAGCTAGAAAGTAAATTACCAGGGTAAAGGGCATTTCAAGATGATTGAAAATATGCTTCATGAGCTGTTGCCTTTTTTATTTCACAGTTACCGCAAATGTGTTAGAAATGAGATTTTATAGGTAAATATATATGGGCTGTGTATATTTTCTGTTCCCATGTATCTTTCTTTAATGTTTTTACCTCATCCTCATAGTAGCCTGACCTGACATAGTCATCTATGGTGTAAGCTTAAGCTTATGAGATTTAATGCCTTAACAGATTTAAAATACTCAGGCACTTAGTTGAAGTTTTATATTTAAGATTTTACTGAAAATTTGTAGGCATTATTCATGCTTTGCTGATATTATTTAATCTGTTGTGTATATACACACACACACACATATTATCCGGAGTTACTTGAAACAATCAGTACTTTTGTTAGGACAAAACAAGGAAAATTCTAGAGTTTGAAAACCAAAATTTACCCAGCCATGAATCAGTGAGCATGATAGTTGGCCACATTTACAACAGTGTGAAATTCATCAATGACTATATATTTTAATATTTTTATACTAAGTTACCACTCCCTTTCTTCTTTGAAAAGTTTGTCCTGAAAACCTAGTGCAATACGGTACATATATTCCATTTATTGTTATTTTTATATGTTGAGTTTTTGCAAATTATGATTTCTCCCATTTCTCAAAAGATGCAGTGTTGAATGTTGCCAATGGTAGGCCAAAAGAAAATTTGAAGCTGACAAAAAGTTTCAAAAATTAATATATTTTATTAAGCTACTCTTATGACAGTTTTAGCCATTCTTTACTTAGACCCATCTCTGGACCAGGCCTTCAGCTAAGCGGCCCAAAGAGGGCAGAGTCTGAGGGAACTGAGAAGGTCCCTGACAGCAATGCATCTGCACAACCGTTCAGTCACCTCTTCCTGAAACATCGTCCTTCTGGCCTGAACGGGCTTCTTTTCAAAAATAAGTAACCGTTATTCAGGTCTAATTCATAAGGTTTATTAATTGATCCTTTCTTCCAACAGACACAGAATTGTAGGCCTTGATATATGTGAAGAACTCTCTTCCACGTATTGTCTCAGTTTATCTTTATAACAACCTGGTATTACTGTACTCTTTTTACAGCAGAGCTGACTGATTTTCAGAGAGCTGAAGTGATGTACTCCAGTCATCCAGGTAGGGATTGATCGCATCGAGCTCAGCGCGGGCCTTTTCTCCTGCATGGAACGGAAGTAACAAGGGAGGGGAGGAAGCTATGGGGTTGAGGAATGCAGAGACATGATGCTGGTAGCCATGTGAGCATTCCAAAGATAAACTTTAAAAATTATACCATTTAGCTCTGGTCCAGTGTTGTAAGTGTCAGAGGTGTACTATCTGTGATTTTGTCAAGATTACATTTTTACCCCAGGGAAAGTAACAGTACTATATGTCTGGAATCCAGAGTCTGGAGGAGAAAATCTACATCTGTTTGACTAGGCCTCATTCAAAATCATCATAACTGATTTTAAAACCTCACTTTTTATTATGATTCACTTAAAATTTTGGATGAGTATAGAAGACCTAGTAAATGTAGTATTGTCTAATCGTACACATTCTCAGATGGCCATACTGCATTTATTTATTTTTACCTATGAAAAATAGAGACATGTATTGAAGAAGTTACCAGAAACATTGTACATAGGACAATGATGCTTCTGCCCCCTTCAAAGTAGACACAATGGGACCTCACACAGTTCTCCCAGTTACCATCAGCTGCCCCGTCGTATTTTCCTGAATCTCATTTGCAGTCTGAAACCTCTTCCCTTTCAAAGGTGATTTTAGTTTTGGGAGAAGCCAGAAGTCACAGGGTGCCATACTATGCTTTAATATAAGGAAAAAAAAATATATGGTTCTCCATAAAAAATGCACAGAATTTCTGGGCAGCAGACCTTACACTTAGCAATAGCATTGCCCCCAGAATGATGTGCCAAATAGTTTTATGAAAGTGAATTAAAGTGAAAACATGTATCATCACTGTGAAGGGAATCTGTCCATTAAAACTCTGTCATATGGCTGCTTGGTCTAGAATCCCACTATATTAAGGCAAAGTATAGCAACTGTTAACAAATGTAGTTTTATGAATCTAAATATTTTCTCCCTGACAAAGGTCTTAGAAATTTCACATTTTAGCTACTCTATTATATATCAACTAATTTGCAATACATTTAGCTTTATCCAGTCACAGCATTCTGTTGTCAGAGAATTGGGCTTATTCATCTCCTCCGATAAAGATATAAATACACATTTACCTCATTTAAACAGAACAGGTAATTTCAATTTAGAGTCCATGGATTAACTATGAGTCCTGTGAAATTTTATGCAAAAATTTGGATGCATATGCTCTAGTGAATTTTTCTAGGGAATTAAAAGAAGTGCATGGTTTTTAAAAGGATTATCACTATTCTTAATATAAGAACTATGCAGCAATAAAACTATAATTTTATTGTGCTTTCTTAAAAAATATTTTATTTTTAGAGAGAGAGGAAGGGAGAGAAAAAGAGAGGGAGAGAAACATCAGTGTGTGGTTGCCCCTGCACACATCCCACTGGGGACCTGGCCTGCAACCCAGGCATGTGCCCTGACTGGGAATCAAACTGGTGACCCTTTGTTCCGCAGTCCGCTGGGTCACACCAGCCAGGGCTTATTGTGCTTTTGATATCTTTATTTAATAGGCAGCATTTTTATATTGATAAATCCTTTCCATTGATACACATTAACTTTTGACACTTTTATAACAAAAAGTGTATAATATCTCATTTCCTAAAAACTAACAAGCACTTTTAAAAATACAACTTAATGAGATTTACATTTGTGATATCTACTCCAGAGATTAAACAAATGAATAGAATCAAATTTTACTTATATTAAAGTAGACTTATTTTCCAACAATAAAATGTCATTTGACAATCCAAGATTCGTGGCCGCTTAAGAAGATGGATAGTAAGTAGGTCCTACATATCTAAATTAAACATATTCTGAAATTCTATAGAATAGCCTGTGCTTGAACACCAGGGGAAGGGAAGTGGGAGATAGTCCAGTGAACTTATGGTAGAGTACACTTGGATCCTTATTTATTTATTTTTTTTCATCTTTAACTGAAACTTTTTGAAGGGAATCCTGTAGTAATTAGTAACATTGTTCTAAGCCTTTTTTCCTCTGATTTTAGTCTGGATTGGTGGCAACTGTCCTTCTATTTTTTTTTTAAAGATTTTATTTACTTACTTTTAGAGAAAGGGGGAACGGAGAGAGAAAGTGAGGGGAAGAAACATCAACGTGCGGTTACCTGTCATGTATCCCCAACCAGGGACCTGGCCCACCACCCAAGCATGTGTCCTGATGGGGAATTGAACCCGCAACCCTTTGGTTCTCAGGCCAGCGCTCAATCCACTGACCCACACCAACCAGGGACACTGTCCTTCTATTTTAGAATGAATTTGAATACAATTAAGTATAAAATAAATCTTGCTTTTGAGGAGCAATGTTTTATTTATACGATTACTTTGCAAGAAGTAATATTTGAAATCACATCCTTCTAGGACTTCCCATCTTAGTTGTGACATACTCCAAATTTAATGTTCCTAGTCTTTCTGTCCCTCACTCAGCTGGCACTCTGTGGGAGGTGGGATTAAAAATCGGATTAGTGAGAGTACACAGATTAGAATAGTATTCCACTCTTTCTTTACACACTAAGGAATATTTTCGTTTAATAGGTTATCAATTAAGACAGTGAAGATTATAATTAAATTTTAAAACATGATTTGTTACCACTTCTAATTGCCTGATTGCATTTTAAATAGCTAAGTGAACATCCAAGTGCCATGTTCTAAAAGTTATCAAGCTCAGAATGTTTCAAATGTGAACAATGGAAATAAGGAAAACTTTTCCTCACTTCTCTCCATTTTTTCAATTTGATAGCTCAAAAAGACTTTGAATATATTTTAAAAGTTATAGCACCTGGGCTTTGAAATAAGACAAACCACCTCATTAAATATAAATGCTAGCTATGGTTTAGTCTAGCACAGAGAGTGGCTGAACAAACTGCCCGTAGCATTGACAACACCGTTCTTTCCCAGAGCCAGAGTCCAGAGAAGATTTGACTAAATTATTCTTTGAACTTTCAAAGACCTGTTCTGTTAGTCTTTTCTGTGCTTAGTAAGGCAGAAACAACAGACTGTACAACATTTTCAAAACTCCTCAGAAGGGAAAGAAGTAATAAGAGGAAAAAGAGAAATGGGAAAAGATAGGCAAACTAATCTTTGAAATTATTTGAAAGACTATAAAAATCTAAGAATGTGTAATACACTATGCAATTTAATTCTATTTTTTATATGTAACATTTGAAGAGGTGATAGTGTTGTTTCTGTTGCACTAATAAGAGTCCTCAGTAGAGAAATACTTTGTGCTTTTAAATATAATAATAACTGATATTAGCATAAACTACTTATGAGTCAAATACTAATCTAGTGGTTTATATACATCCTGAGTTGTATAACCCACACAATGACCTATAAATTAGGTACTGTTTTTAATCTCACTTTTACATAAAATAAATCAAGGTCCACATGCATCAGCTAGTAAACCCTGAAGGTGAGATTTGAATCTAGGCATTTAGCTTTAGACACCAGACTCTTAATCATTGGGTTGTACTGTATCTCAACAGATGATTATTTAAATAGGACAATTAAGTTGTATAAATTTTTTAAATGATTCACTAGATCAGAAAGATTCAACTGCCCTGGCTGGTGTAGCTCAGTGGATTGAGCAGGGGCTGCAAACCAGGGTGTAGCCGGTTCGGTTCCCAGTCGGGGCACAGGCCTGGGTTGTGGGCCAGGTCCCCAGTGGGGGCCATGTGAGAGGCAACCACACATTGATATTTCTCTCCCTCTCCTTCCTTTCCCCTCTCTCTAACAATAAAAAAATAAAATCTTTAAAAAAATTCAACTGATATCTTTAGAACATCTCATCCCAAAGCAGCAGAATATATATACCCTTCAAGTGCACATGGAACTTTTCCCAGTACAGAACACATGTTAGGACACAAAACAAGTCTCAACAAATTCAAGAAGATTCAAATCATACCGAGCATCCTCCCTGACCACAATGCTATGCAACTAGAAATCAATCACAAGAAGAACACCAAGAAACATGCAAATTTTAATAACATGCTATTAAACAATGAATGGGTCAACAATGAGAACAAGGAATAAATCAACAAATATTTTGAAATAAATAAAAATGAGGACGCAACAATTCAAAGCCTGCGGGACTTTAGGAAAGCAATCCTAAGAGAAAAGTTGACTGCAACACAGGCCTATCCCCAAAAAGAAAACAACAAAGAAAAAGCCCAAATAAACATTCTTTTTTACAAATTGTTGTTCAAGTGCATTTGCTCCATTTTCCTCCCACCACTCCCCCCACCCCAACCATCCTCTTCTCCCTCCCCTGATCCCTCTCTCTTTGATTTTTGTCCATGTGTCCTTTATAGTTGTTCCTGAAAACCCTTCCCCTTTTTCTGGCCATTATCCCCTCCCACCTCTCCTCTGGTTACTGTCAGCCTGTTCTCAATTTCAATGTCTCCGGTTCCATTTTTCTCACTTGTTTGTTTTGTTGATTGAGTTCCACTTATAGGTGAGATCATATGGTTTTTGTCTTTCAACGCCTGGCTTGTTTCTCTTAGCATAATGCTCTCCAGTTCCATCCATACTGTCTGGTACTATGCAGCAGAAAGTTGTGTAAAATTTTATTTAAAATTATGATTGACTAGAAGAATATTTATGAATTCATATTTATAAATTATTTAAATTTCTTATGGCCTATATTATAGCCATCTGCACAAAAGAAAACATTTTAACTATTTTTACATGAATGAGTAAAAATATGAATGTATTTTTACAGAATGAGTTCAGAAGTATTTTATGCCCTCTAATTTCCTGAATTTGTGGACAATTAGTTATATTTCATCCTTCAATAGGTGGTAAAATTCACTACTGAGTTTTCTTTGTACAGATAACTTGGCATTTTAAAAATTATAAATCCAGCGCTTGTTGTTTAGGTAACCGATATCTTCTGAGTGAGCCTTGGCAGCCTGTGTTTCCCTCATTCTTGATATCGACAAATTGTGTCCTCTCTTTTTAAGGGATCAATCTGGCTAGGTTAGAATAATTGTTTAAAATTTTGATATAAACATTTTAAATTAATTTAGTAAAAAATACTTTCTAATTTTCTTTTGACTTCTTTTGTTCATGAATTATGTGAAAGTACGTTATTCAGTTTCCAAATATTTGCAGCTTTCCCAGATAGTTTTCCTTGTTGATTTGTAACATAATTCCATAGGGACACAGAGCATAGTTTGTATGATTTGAAATCTTTAAAGATTTTCAGTTTGTTTTAGGGCCCAGGGTATGTGCACATTTAGAGAATATGAATTTTTCTGTTTTCAATTGGCATGTTCTATAAATATCAATTAGGTTAAGTTAGTTGATAATGATATATGTAACTCTTCAATATCCTACTTTTCTGATCTCTGTTTATACATATGGATTAGTCTTTTTGTCTGTAATTTTATCAGTTTTATATGCGATATTTTGAAGCTTATCATTAGATATATATGCATCTAAGATTATTGGGTCCTCCTGATAAATTGTCATTGATCATATTTGAAATGATTGTCTTTATTTATGGTAATATTCTTTACTCTGATATTAATATAGGTGCTCAGCTTTCTTTTCATTAAAGTTTGTTGATATATCTTTTTTCTATCATTTTGCTTTTAAACTATATGCATGTTTATAGTTAATAGTAGAGGAACTAGGGTGAAGTGAGTGAGACACTCACCCTGTATGCAAGATATAAAGAGGTGCTAACAACCCTCAACTATCAAGACAATATTTTAATATAATATTTTAAGAATCAAAATTAATTTATACATCCATGAGTTACAAAAACAATCAAATTTTTCCTAAAGGTAAGATAAGTGTTACCACTATTTTTTTTTGCCTCAGATTTCAAATATACCTCAGCACAGCACTAATATTTAAAGTTGGCTTCTTGTAGGTGCCATATAATTTGGGTTTTTCATTTTTATTCAATCATAATATTTCTCTCTTTAATTGGCGTGTTAGGATCACTTATGTTTAATGTGACTATTGAAGAGAGTGGATTTAAATCTTGTTATTTGTTTTCTATTTTCCCATCTGATATTTTTCCACTCTTCCATTTCTACCTTCTTTTGGATTATTTTTATTATTATATTTATTTCCTCTGTTGTCATGTTAGCTATAATTTTTGGCTATTTGGTTGCTGTTTTACATTTTTTAGTGTCACTTAGTGACTTTATGCTTTATTTTGTATGTATGTTTATTTTATTACTGTATGCATTTAAGCAATATTATACCAACCTATAAGAGTATGCTTCTATTCCCCCTCCTAGATTTTGTACAATTGTTTTGATACATTTTATTTTTATATGTTATAAAGCCAAGAATACACTAACTGTGTTTGCTTTAAATAATTACCTTTAAGAAATTTAAATCATAATGCCTTTTATATTTGTTTTTATTTTATTTTTTTCAGAATTTATATTTTTTATTAGCAGAAGGATTAGTTCAATACAAGCTTCTTGCCATTTTTGGATCTGGAATGTGTGGTAGTTAGGATTTTTGTTTGCTTCTTTCATATTTTTCTCTTTAATCTTCGAATTCAAGAATCTCATGAATATATGCCAGCTATATTATTTTTCTCATTGATAGTGATGGCATTCATTGATGAATTTTAATTTTGAATTCAAGCTCCATTATTTTTATTTTGTTGTAGGTCGGTTATTAACATGATGTATGTTGAATGCAAGTTTCTCCTGGAATGGCATGAGGATCTATTATGTAGAAACTACTATATTTTTGTTTATACTGTCTTTTATCTATATATCTATTTAATTTTAGCAGCTGACATTGTCTTTTGTTCATGTAAGTGTATGACTAAGAGAGGCAGGGGAAGAAAAGGAGAGAGAGAGAAGAAGAAGGTAGAGGAGGAGGTTAGTTTTGAGTAGGAGGCTCTCAGTAATTTCTAGTCTATGGGTTAGAGTCCTTTCATGATTAGCATATCTACATCCAGGAGTAAGCAGATGTGGTTAATATGTCAGGCTTGATTGAGTAAGAGGGAGTCATAAAGACTACTTTATAATATTACGGAAATATTTAACTTAATCAATCACTGGTTTATCACAAAAACGACAACTCAGGAAGAGCCGGATGGAAGAGATGCACAAGGCCAGGTAGGGGGCGAGGGTGCAGAGCTCCCACTGCTGCCCCGAGAGTGCCGGTCTCCCAGCACCTCCGTGTGTGCACCAAAGTGAAAGGGCCTCAAACCCAGTCCTTCGGGGTTTTGATGGAGGCTTCATTACACAAGCATGACTGATTAAATATTTGACAATTCAACCGACCGGGATTCTTAAGTGATTTCCAAAAGTCACCTTATGAACATAACAAAAGAAACCTTTTGCCTCTCATCACTTAGGAAATTACAAGGGTTGTAGGATCTCCTATAAGAAAGGTGGGTGTGGGTCAAATATATATTTTGTAATATAAATTATAATATCACATAGAGCTACTGTATAAAAATATAGTGAAAAATGTTAAACGAAGCAGAATATGTGGGAAAAATAATAATAAGTCAATGTGACAATCACGTTGAAAGAAACTGCCTGCTCAGTAGTCCAGTGTGGGTAGTTTGTATCCTCCCTTCTAAATTCTGGACTATCTTTAATCAAGGCTTAAGTTTCCATTTTTCATAGCATATCCAGCAAGAAAATGCAACTTCCCCTTTAAAAAAACTTGTTTTCTAGGGAGAAAAGTGATTCTTTTGTTGAATAGGAACATGCATCATAGTGTAGTGGGTGCAGAGCAAGGGAATCTTGAAAATAGGAGAAAACCCCCACAACCCTTGGTCGGGGGAAGGTGGAAGTGGATGATAAGATGTTTAACACATTGTAGTCGGGAGACGTACATATACGTTTTACGTTGACTGGTAGTGGAATGCGGGAGACGTATTAGTACGTTTTTTATAGACTAGCGGTGTAACAGGGTGCAGCCAAGAGGCGGGCCGCCAAAGAGGGAGATAATTGGCTCTATACCAAAGGCCACACCTGCCCCGAATGCTGGCAGGTGTGGC
>PVJI01015243.1:0-41682 GCA_004026765.1 Micronycteris hirsuta | reverse complement strand
GCCTCACATTCCTGCACTTTCCTGCTCTCTTCCACCACGGGGATCCCAGGACTGAGGCTACAGGGAGGGTCCCTGGGCTGGCCACTGGCTGGCAAACCCCACCCTCCTCAGGCATCAGCATCGCCGTCTGTAGCAGCCAGGAGTCCGTGGCTGGATGACTTTTGAGGCCTCTTTAGCAGGGACATAGGTTTGCAGGCCATTGGGAGTTGAGATGAGCAATACTCAACTTAGCCACAAGGTGGCAGAGTAACTGCAGCCAAGGACCCTAGCAGGGCGTCTTGCTCCCAGGAGGAGGCCCCAGATCTAGAGACTGAGGCAGGGCTCCCAGGGCGGGGCCTGGGTCACAGTGAGCCTGGACAGGGGGGCAGGCAGCTCCTGGAAGAGGAGAGAAATGAGACACCAGTCTTGGGGAGGAAGAGGCTGATAAGAGGAGTGACAGCTGAAGAGACAGGGGACCTGGGGCCCATTGGAGTCTCTGGGCAGGGTTCAGAGCAGAAGCAGGACCCCCAACACCCCCCACCCCAACCCGGCCCCTGGTTTTTATGGGGGAAGCAGGCTTTCCCATCATCCACTGCAGCGTCTCCCTGTCGGCCTCTACTCAGGTCCTGAAAGGAATTCCCTAAAGGGAAAGAAGAGACTTCCCTCCTGTTGTGGCCAGCCTGTGTGCCTCTACACGGTGGGGAGGAGGAGGCAAGACTAAAAGTGAGGGACCCATTTCCCATCCCTGGAGAGCCCCGAGAAATGTTCGGGAGATCCCCAGGGATGAGCCGCAACCTGGACGTGAGGACAGAGGTGTGGGGCTCAGACTGTCTGGGTAGTGGAATCTCAGAGGACAGGGTGTTGGTGAGGCCATGAGCAGTCAGGGAAGGCTTCCTGGAGGAGGGGGTGTGGGCTGCTTATATAGACCCTAGAACCCCACCAGGTCAAGCACCACCACCTGCTGGGCAGGGAGAAAGAATATGGCTGACCTCAGCTTGAGGAGCAAGGCTTTTAGGAAGGGTCTGGCAGGACAGGATGGCGGGCCTAACACCCAGGCGCTGCTCTTCCCAAGGATGTCTGTGGGTGTTCCTGTGAGAGCTCTGGGCCCTGCTGGGCCACTCGTTCTTTCACTTGGTAAGTGTTTGCTAAGTAGGTGCTAGAGCCTAGAAGCACAGCTGCCAACCGCTCCAGAAGGTTCCTCCTGGGGAGGCTCAGGGTGTGGGAGAGAGCAGCAGGAGGAAGTCAGTGCCAGGTGGAACTGAGATCCCGGCAAGCATGGGGCGAAAGAGTTTGGCTTTTCCGGACCCGCACATGGTGCGTCTGCTGTTCCGTCCTCACTGTCCCGGTGTGAACAGCTGTGTGTCTGCGACCCAAGCCAGAGGCTGGGAAATCTGTCGCGGTGGATTCCTGGCCACGGCACCTGGAGACAGGTGAGCTCCCTGAAGTCCTGAGTACAGTGTGCTCTGCTGAACCCAGCACGAGGGGTCCTGCGGTCGGCCCAGGGGGCCTGACTCTCACCCTCCCCGCTGCTGGCCTGTCTGTGGGTGGGTGGGGGGTCTCGACAAGGATGAAGAGGGTGGGAAATAGTCATGGGACCACTAGGAATGGGGCCGCCTTCAGAGGTGGGGCCAGGCTCTGGAAACCAGCAAGACGCCGCCACCGCACATGTTCGGGCCTTTTTTTCTTGGACAGTCTGCTGTCTGTCCCCCGTGTGAGTCTCTTTGTGCGGGCATTTCTGCCCTGGCGCCCTCCCTGCTGTGTGTTTCTCCCTGTCGTCTCTGCCTCTCTCTCTCAGTATCTCTGTCTCTGGTTTCTCTCTCTCTGTCTCTCTCCTTGTCTCTCTCTGTGTCTCTCTCAGTCCTTGTCTGTTTCTCTCTTTGTTTTTGTCTCTGTCTCTTTCTTTCTCTTCATAAGGCCCGAGCTTCCAGCTGTGAGAAGTGACCGAAGAGCCCACCGGGCAGCTGGCCTGTGTCTGAGATGCTGGACATCTGGTTCCTGGGGCCGGCAGGAGGTGGCTGGAGCTTTTCACGGGCCTGCAGATGGCTAGCTCTCCATCTGTCCCAACTCTCCCTCTGTCCCTCTGCCCATCCCCTCCAGCCGCAGCTCTTTCTCTTTCCTCCCCATCTTCCCCTCAGACCCGTAGAACCATTCTAACCCAAACGTCCCTTCCAGAAACAGGGTGTTGTGTGTGTGTGTGTGTGGGGGGGGGTGGGATCCAGGGATGGCAGGTGGGATGACTTAACCCCAGCTTAGACAGACCCTCCCTGCAGGCGTCCCCAGGAGCGGGGCAGGTGGGCGGGCAGAGGGGATGGGACTGACGGGCAGGCGGCTCCCCTGCTCTGAGGTGTTGCATAAGCATCCGCAGCCCTGCACGCATCCCCATGGTTACCGATGGGAAAGGCTGGCTGTGGTGGCATCACCATGGCACTGGCGTGGCCCACAGCTCAGCCAGGCATGGTGCTGGCACAGAGCAGCTCTGGGCTCGAACTGGACAGCTCTCTGCCAGGCAGTGCTCCTCCCGGGCACCCATCGGCCTTCGGAATCAGGTTGGGGGCAAGCGACCCCCGGCCAGCCTCTGGGGCCGACAGAAGAACCCCCCTCATCCTGTCCATCCAACGGCCCTGGGAACAAACTTGCCTCCCACACCAGCTGACTCAGCACAGGCAGACCTGAAGCTCAGTCCTGGCCTTGACCCCAGACCAAGCTCAAGGCCCACCCACACAGCCCAGTCCTTCCTGCATCCCTCACCCCCACCACCCCTGCCCCCGCTGCCCTGCCCCAGTCAGAACTTGGGCCCAACTGGAGCCCTAACCAAGCACAGCCTCAGCCCTCAACTTGGGCCCTGCAGGAACCTTGACCTTGCCTCTGGTCCTTTAGTCTTCTGATCTCTCACACACCCTCTGACTAGGGCTGGGCCCGGGGATCTCAGACAGTGGAAGGGAAAATCCGGAGACCTAAGGCCTGCTTTTGGGGGTGAGTAGTGTGCTGAGAACAGCAGCCTGGGACTCGGGCCAGCGGGGCTGTGGGGTTCACATGTCGGGGTCCGCTGTGGGGCAGAGAGTCAGAGAAGTAAGAGACGGGTGTGTGGGGCCTAAAAGGAGGAGCAGTATTAGAAGAAAGGAGCGATTAGAAACCTCTGGGCGGAGGAGCAGCTGGCTGAGCATGTGACCCGTTGGGCTGAATCAGGCCTTTCGAGAAGAGACTCTGTGCATGCAGAGGTTTTTCGGGGGTTCGCTCTGGTTGTTGGAGCCCAGGAAGTGGCCTGGAGGACAGGCTGGGGCAGGTTGGCAGCCCCCAGCAAAATCCCCTGGGAGGGAGGCTTGCCTGACCATGGCCTGGGTGGGGAGATCTTCGTGCAGGGCGGCAGGAGACTCCCACGTGTGTGCCCTGCCTGAGCCCAGACTCCTGGTCCCTCCGTCTCCTCGGCGCCTCTGTGGGGGTGTCTGGGCATCTCTCACTGTTGCTCTCACTGGGCATTTCTCCTGCCAGACCCCAGTTCTGTGAACTCCCATCTGCCCGGGACTTCCTGCCTGGTCCCAGGAGTGATTCCCGAGTCTCCACGAGGAGGCTCCGAGCCCCAGAACCTCTACCTCTGCCACGGCCCAGGGTTCCTGTGACGCTGGTCCTACAGTGCTCCCGTTGGCCCTGCTGAGGCGTGGCCCGCAGGGCAGGGGCCAGCCCATCCCTCCTGGCATTCCCCACTTCCACCGCGACTCGGAGGAAGAACCGAGGTTCCTTTCCAGAGCTGGCCGGGCCCCGTGTGGTCCAGACCAGCCTGCACCCCAGCCTCACCTTCTCCACCCTCCTCCCCCGTGCTCTGCCCTCCTCATGGTCCCCAGGCACCCCTGCCTCCCCTCCGCGTGCCAGGCTGTGCTCATTTCAGCATGGCTGCCGCTCAGAACACCCTCTCCCAGTGTTTCCCATGACTGCTGTCCTACACCCACACCCCAGTCAACACCAGGGCCGCCACCTCCGAGAGGCCCACCCTGATGCCCCAGTGACATCACTCACCGTCACAATGCACTTCCTTGTTTTATTTTCTTCGTGGCACGTAGTAGTAATTACATTCGATTCTCATTAATCACGGTGGTTATTTCTGTAAAGTCACCATGAGCACTGAGTGAGCCCATACAGAACCATAGTTCCTGGGAGAAGTGCAGCGTGGGGTTCCCGAAAGCCAGTGGTCACAACATTCTTCTGGGTCTTTCTGGGGATAGACGCCTTATTCAGCATCCAGCTGCTCTGTGACTCCAGGCTCGATGGCGCTCCCTCTGGATAAACCCATCGTATGATGAAAATATCGTTATGTCAAAAATGCAGTTAACACGCCTAACCCACCAAACACAACGGCCCCGCCCAGCCTGCCCTGAACGTGCTCAGGACCCTTCCCTGACCGACGGTCAAGGGGCCTTGAGTCTCACCTCGAGTGGCCTTGCCTTCCTCCTCCTCACCACAGGCAGGAGACACCGATGGGCGTTTCGTAGACGTGATGAGATGTGAAAACACAAAACTCAACATCCACAAACACCGAGAACACAACGCACAGCAGAGCGTGGGTGGCTGGCCCACGTGATCGTGGGCTTTGGCTCCCGGCCCCTGCCCAGCCTCCCGGGAGCCGGGCACACCGCCTGCCGCCAGCCCAGGAGAGGTCGCAGTGCACAGTTCAGAATCCAAAGGGCCTTCCTGCTGAACGCGTTATGCTTGCACCTCATCGGGAAGCGGAGAAATCGTGAGTCGAGCCATTGTGCGTCAGGGCCGTCAGTAAATCGCTGACGTGTTGACATTGAACTCACGGCCGAAGGCCCTTCGTGACTGGATCAAGCCGATCTAGCATGTGTGTTTACTCCGTAAGGCACGTCACTGCCTTCTTGTGCTTACTTAGGGACGCCACACAGCACACCAGCATGGCACTCAGGGGTCCTTTGAATCAGCAGCATCACCACCGAAAAGCCCTCAAATGAGAAAAGCCTGGTGTCACACAGGCCGTGGAAAGCACTCTAGCTCACAGGATGGGAGCCGGGACAGGGAGGCAGGGCGCCTCTCTGTGCGACGTCCGCAGGGTGCGTGGGTGCTGGGCCACCGAGAAGCTGTGCCTGTCTGAGTGATTGACGGCACGGTGAGCGTTAGCGGGAGGCAGTTCCCAGGTGTGAAATCTGCAGATGAGGAGGACCGACCGCAGAGTGTACAAGCTCATGTTCGTTGCCAGGCTCCCCTCTGTTTCATCCCCAGCCGACCCCAGGGTCAAGGTCAGGATTCACAGCTGTCTCATGAATCGTTGTTGATTGACCGACCTGCCTTACACCCACACGCTCACACACACCCCCACCCCACCCCCACACACTCACATTTGCACACCCACACATTCACACACACACAGAGCCCTCAGGAGGTCTCCAAGCAGAAAAGATGGGCTGTCCCTTTTCCTCGTGCTCCTGCCTTGGGGAGGCAGGGGAGGGGAGGAAGGCTCTGCAAGAGGGTGTCGGGGAGGGTCCTGCCGCTGTCCTCTCCTGCATCAGCCCCGTCACCCGTCCAGGGAGGGTCCTGTGTGCCGGTGTGCTGTGTCAGCTCGCTCCTGCAGGAATCGGGGTCCCCGGGGTCCTGGTCTTGGGTGACGGCACATGTGTGGGCACGTGCGTGTGCATCACATGTGTGTGCACGGGCTCCAGCCCGGCCCTGCCGTGGCCTGCAGGCTTCCTAGCAGCTGTGGAGCTCGCGCACTGACAGGGCCCGTAATCACGGGAAATTACCCGGCACAGAACTGAAATTAAGGCTGCTGCTGCCGCCACAGACCTGTTTACAGAGCTGAGCGAGCGCCTGGAAGAGCCTCGGGAGGGGGCTGTGTGAGAGGGGGCGCTCTGGGGAGGACAGGGATGCGGACTGGGCAGAGAGACCATGGAGAGAAGAGGACAGCCTCTTGTGTCTGTCATGAGCCTAGGAAGTGCCAACCACTGCGCTGGTTCATTCCCTGCTTCGCTGTGTGGAGTTCTCACAGCAGCCCCACGCGGCGGGGGCCCGACCAAAAGGTCAGGTAGTGAGCGTTGGGTAGTGAGGAGTGTGACGAGCAGAGCTGGGGTTCAATGCAGGGAAGTTTCACACCAGGGGCAGACTGTGGGGCCGGGGACTCCCTCCACAGAGGGCAGCAATGGGGACCTTGACCACGCAGCCAGGGATGGGCCCTCCGGGTCCGATCTCGGCCCCCAGCAGTCCCAAGGAGAACCTGGCTCACCGGTGGGGGTGCTGTGGAGACAGGCAGCTTGTCCTGGTGGCCCACATGGCATATGTGGCACACACCTGGGGGTGGGGGGCGCTCTGACCACCAAGTGCCTCCATTTGACTGAGCAATAAAAACAGTAATAGTGCTGGGGGCTGTTCTAGGTGTCCTACCGCCCAGAGAACCCTTGAGGAGCTTTCCATCATTCCATTTTACAGACAAGAAAACTGAGGCCCAGGGAGGTTATGAGGTTTGCCAAAGGCTGTCGAGCCGGCGGGTCATGGAGGCAGGATTTGGACCCTGGCATTCCAGCAGCAAAAGCTGTGTGCTAAGCAAGCATCATGCTATAGTGCCTCTCTCCGGCCCCGAGTCCCATGGTCCTTCCTAGGTCAGAACTCGCTGCAGGCCATCTGGTCTCTTCCACTTAAATACAACCCCCTCCCCCAGTCCCCTGACGGTGCCTCTGCTCTGCAGAAGGGCCCTCCCTCCCTGAGAGGGTCTGAAGCAGCCGCCCAGGGGTGTGTGCCCCTGGGCCTTCTTTCGAGGTCGGAGGACAGTCACGTGGTTGTCATGCTCGCCACCAGCCTGAGCCAGGCGGACCGCAAGCCTGACGGCGTTCCAGGCCCGGCGCTGCCGCTTCGCATGAGCTTGTTGATCTTTTCAATGTTTGGGTTGTGACCAGCATTTAATAATTTTAATGACATGGAAGAGAATAGGAAGCAGAGTGCACCACAGGGAGTGAGGACAAGGACGGTCTCATGAAACTTTAATTTCCACTTTATGTATCTACCCAGGTTGGTGCTGCGTCATCACAAAAAGTGTATTTCTCACTGTGGGCGCAGCCGAAACCAAAGTTTGGGAAACAGTCCCATGATGGCCGTCTTGCTTCTGGTGTCCTACTTAGGGTCCTGTGTCAGCCCAGCCTGCCCAGCACCTCCCATCAGGCTGAGCCCAGAAGCCCCCTTGTCCCCCCGCCGCTGAGCCAAGCCCAGTCTGGGGTGGGGGCACGCAGGGAGAGAAGTGGCCTTACTGACTGAGTGATGATAAGGGGACCCCTGTGTGCTGGGTGCTCACCACGTGCCAGGCTCTGTGCCAGGCGCTCGACTTACACCATCTTTACAGCGGCATGTTCTATTCATTCCACAGACGTGGAAACTGAGGCTCGGGGAGCTCACACACGTCGGAACTGAGTTCGCGTCCGAGTCCGGGTGGCAGGCAGGATGGTTCTGGTCACAGGTAGGCAGTGACCAGGATGTACTCGGACCCTCCCATCCCCCCTTCATGTCACCTCCTCCCTCCTCCTGGACCCCAAGGTGGGGGCTCCTGCCAAGTTCCTCTGAGGGCCCCTCCACTGAGGGCCTGCTGGAGCCTGTGGGTCTATTTGGAAGCAGCTTCGGTGACCCCGGGGCAGGCTGACTGAGGAGGCTTGCTGGGAGCATGGGGCAAGGAGGCCCGGAGGGAGCGGAGCCTGGCCCGGACTCCAGCCGAATCTATTGAGCAACCCTTGGGCCCGCACGCACCGCCGCCCCAGCCCGGGCTTCACTCCGCCCCCCTTCCCTTCTCACGCAATCCTCAGCTGGCGGCCAGACGCAGGCGCAGGTGCCACACCCTGGTGCTGTGGAGGGAGCCGCATGCCTGCAGGGAGCTGCTAGGGTCCAGCAAGGATGCCCACTGCCTGGGGCTCCACTCCCTCTGCTCTGGTCTGCGCCCTGGCCCAGGGCATGGCCCAGCCCACAAAGCCACCAGGTCCCTCCTCTCCCAGCCTCTCCCTTCTCAGAGGCAGGGGGCCCGGAGTGACACTGAGTGTGGAGTTAGCTGAACCTGGGTTCATGCCAGGGCTGGATTCAGAGGAGAGTATGATGGCTGCTCCTTCCCACCCCCGCCCTCCAAAACACTGCAATTCAAAATAAACCCTATTATTTGCCAAACTCTCTGGTGGCTCCCCATTTTCCTCAAAGTAACTGCTACAGGCCTTGTAGTGGCCCACACGGGGCCGCAAAGGCCCGCATGTTCTGCCCCCCGGGCCTTGGCTTGCTTCTCTCCTTCACTTGCTTGGCTGCAGCCATCCTGGTCTCCTCGCTGTGCCTGCCCCAGGGCCTTTGTCCCTGTCCTGTCTTCCTGGGCAGTCTCCTCCAGATACCCACACAGCTCATCCCTTCACCTAAGCGAGGCCTCCCGGCCCCACGGCACACTTCGGCGCTAGTGGCTGTGTCTTAAGCCACTTTCTCGCTTTGTTTTCTTTTTTACGATACCTACTACTAAACTATGTATGGCTGACGTGTCTAGACATTAGAATGCAGGCTCTGCGAGGGTGGGGGGTTTGCCTTAGATTGTCCAATGGCACCTAACGCAGAGCGGGCATCCAGACGGTGTTTGTGGAAAGGAACTGAAATAGAGTTAAAATGTGGGAAGAGGCCCCGCGTTCCGATGTCTCCTGTGACTTCCCTGGAGCTGTCCTGTCGACGTCTTTGAAACCAAAGCCATCGGAAGAAAGCTTCCTTTGGCATTCTTGCTTGGCTCTAGGCCCTTCCCGGGGTGGCGCCCGCTCAGAGTCAGGCCTGGTCCCGCCTGTGCCCCCTGGGGGCCAGGCCCTGCCAGTGCATGTGGGGCCCGGAGAGGCGCTCCCTGCCGCCTGGCAAGGAGGCTGACAAGGAAACAGGCAGCGATGACAGCAGCGTGACAGGGAAGCGCCGGGGACCGCGGGCGTGCGAAGCCAGGGAGAGTGCCCCGGACAGTGGGGAAGAGCTTGCACAGGTCACGCAACTCCTTGCAGCCTGTTTCCTCGTGGTGACACCAAGCCTCTGGGTCACCCTCAGAGACCAAGCGAGGTGACATAGTGGAGGACATGCATGTACAGGCTTTATTTGTTTCCTCTCCCAAGAAGGCCGAAGGCAGGGCGCAGAGAGCAGACCCATTTTACGGATGTGGCCGTGTTAATCTTTTTCATGTGTCACTTCCTGCTCCTTTCCCAAATTGTGGTCCCATCCAGAGCTCCAGGAGCCTGGGACTCGTCTGCCTCACCTTGCCTCCATCCTGCCCCTTCTCAGCGGAGCCCGGGCCTGGCCTTGGTAAAGCTGGGCATCAGGACTCAGAGGGGGAGAGTGGCTTGCCCGCCGTCACAGAGCTGGGGCAGGGGCAGGGGCCAGGCCTGCTGCCTCCTATCCCTTGTCCCTTCCACTGCCCGGCGTGGTTTGGAGGCCCCGGCTCCAGCCCAGGCTGCCCCACAGGAAGGACGGCCCCTGACCCTGCTAAGCCTTCATCCAGTCTTCCAGCAGCCGTGGGGGCCCCAGCTGGCTGAAGGCCCCCGGAGCGGGGGCAGGCTGGCTGGAGGCGTGCGAGTCACGGCAAGGCCAGTTCTCACTGAGATCTTTGCCTGCCTGCCCGGGGCTTCCTGCCACCTTGTCCCTCCCCTCCTCCCCCGGGGTCGGGGGCACCACAGCCCGCCCTCTCAGGGCAGACTCTCCTAAGGCTCAAGAATACTTCAGCGCTAGAGGGGCTGCCATGAAATTCAAGGTCGTGCATGTTCTATAACATGCCATACTATAAGGAGGAAACTGCGGCCCAGAGAAGGCAGGAGGCCTGCCCTGGTCCCAGGGGGCCAGAGGCTGGGCCAGGTCTGGAGTCAGAGTTCTTGGTCAACATTGAGTCTGAGACTATCTGGCCTTTCAGGGCCTCTGGTATGCTCCCTCTGGGTAGCATCCTGGATTCCTGGTGTCTAGCTAACCTTGAATGTCTCCAGTGACAGGGCACTCATTACCAGTCTGTGCTTTCCCTTGGTCTCCTGCCATTCCTGTTCTCTTGACTGCCGGACCCAGGCCTTAAAGTTCAAGTTCCCTGCCTTCCCAGCTGGTGCTCTTAAGGGCCCTCACACGCTTCTTGTCTCTCCAGGTTCACGGCGGGAATTCTGCCTCCTGTTGCCACTTCTCCAGTCTAAACAGCACACCAGGGTCCTGGGAGCAGGTGTGCTCATCCTTGTCATTCATTTATTGAACACACATTCTACTATGTAGCAGGTACTTTTTCCAGGCACCAGGGGCATGCTAGTGAAAGCAAAGATAAAGATCAGACCCAAACCAGACTTGGATGGTCTCTTGCTTAGCCCCTCCCCCCCATTTCAGAGCACCATACAGCTGTGAGACCCATAACCATAAGGGCTGATGATCAGGGCAACAAAGAGATAGACACACAGGGAAAGTATTCAAAACAGAAGTGCGACGGGGCACATGGAAACTTTACAAACCACTGGATCTGTGATTAGCTACAGTTCCTCTGCCAGGAAATGATGAGTCTGCCCTTTGACCTTCTGCTGCACTTGGAGGCCCAGAAGCCCTTGGGAACAGCTGGAACATCTGTTCGCCATCATCTCCCACGGAGGAAGACTGGGCCCAGGCCCGCTGCGGTCAGGGGAGGGGCCGGGGAGGACACGGAGATTCAGCAGGCCTCTTCCTGCTCCCAAATTCCCAGCACCGCTTCCCGAGCCAAGGCAGCCTGGCATCTCCCCAGCCTCACCACGAGACCCTTCTCATCCTGCCTGCAGCCTCTGGCCGCTCAGAGTGGCCCCAGTCCCTCCTGTGTACCCCCTCTGTGGGCACAGTGGGGGTCTTGGCTGTCCTGAAGGAACCCCAGGCCCAGGGGCAGGGCCGGGGTGCCCACCGAGCTCACTGTTTGGGGACAGTGGGGGACCTGGCTGCAGGAGACAGAGGTAAGAAGGTGAATACGGCCGGGCTGGAGCGGGAAGAGGCCACCTGCAAGGGAGGTCAGGGCTGGGAGGAGGTGGCTGAGGTGGTGACCATGGAGCAGCCAACTCATAGCACAGGCTGAGGTGGATCAAAACCCGCGCCCGCCCCGCTATTGGGGTTGACACTCAAGGATGGGAGGGGGTCATGGGCCTAACTGGACCCGTCAAATTCATGTTGAAGCCCTAACCCCCCAGTGCCAGGGTTTGGAGACAGGTCCCTTTAAGAGGTGATGAAGGGTAAAATAAGGCCATTAGGGTGGGGTCTTAGCCCAGTCTGACTGGTGTCCTTATAAAAAGGATAATTGGAGCGCAGACAGACCACCTGAAGACACAGGGAGATGGCCACCATCTACAAGCCAAGGAAAGAGGCCTCAGCAAAAACCCACCCTGCCAACACCTCGATCTTGGCTTTCCAGCCTCCAGAGCTGGGAGAAAACCATGCGCATCCTTTTAGCGCCCAGTCTGCGGTGCGTCACAGCAGGCCCAGCAAGCTAACACAGGCGGAAGGCTCCTGTTTCCACGGAGGCCCAGTTGTCCCCATGCTGTGCCAGGAAAGAGGCAAATACACCTTTCGGATCACACACCTGGCTTGTTATTTCCTGTGGATTAGGGTCAAAACTGGGGCAGCTGGAGCAGTCGATGTTCTTCATAGAGACTAGACAGGAAACGTCCCCGTGGGAAGCTGTGCTCGCTTTCAGGAATGTCGGCGAAAACCAGAAACAGCACTGGCCAGACAGAAAGACCAGACGGCCAGAAGGAGCAGCCACCGACTTCCTCATGGACATGTCAGGGACAGAGGTGCCTTCCCTCTCCCCTGCCTGAGGCCAGAGGAAAGTCTGCATGAAGAGGTCTTCACAGGAATCCAGGAAGGCCTGGGCAGCCGCACTTATGTAACTCTGGGAGGCAGTGGGTCAGGAGCCTTCTTAACCTCGGGAGCGGGGTGTGGTCCACAGAACACTGACAGCTTTTCCATCTCACGCATTAGTCATTAGACATCAGGCTGCATGTTCTAAGCATGTCAAGTGTCATCTTAACTAATCCTCATAAAACCCAGTGGGACCCCCATTTTGCATGTGAGCAAACTGAGGCACAAGTTGCCTACATGACTTGGCAAAGGCCCCCCTCTGATAAGGGAGAAGAACAGTCGTGCCGGATGCAGGAGAGACTTGGAGGCAAAGACGAGGGTGTAAGCGAGCGGCCACCTGAGCTCCCTTCCGAAGTCTGTCCCCCGCCCCCAGTCCGAAGGAACTGTATTTATTTATCTGAATCCTTCAGTAAAGAGCTACTAACTGTCCCCTGGGGCCCCGGGGTATTCAGTCTAAGGAAGATAAGCCTCACAAGGCTGTTACTGAGCTGGCCAAAATGGTCAGCTCAAGCAGAGAATCATAAACGTTGGTCCATGAGTATCTTAAATACTTGAGGCTAATTTTCAGGATCTGTGTGAACCACTCTCGATGCAGAGCCAAGGGAGGAGTGTGCTGGCCGGAAGTCCTTTTTTTTCCATGAACTGTCCTCATGACGCCTCCTCTGTGACTGCCTGTGCTGGTTTCTTCATGGAGCAGCGACAGCATACAACCTCGCTGGGGGGCGTGGGGCCGGGTGCCCACCCTCTGGCTCTCTTTCTTTCCAGCCCGCCTGCCTGAGTTACAGCCCATGCCTTACCCTGGGTGATACAGTGGAGGTGGCAGTGATGGGGGTCCTGTCTGCGCAGGAGCTTAAAGGGCCAGCACAGGCTCCCCCATGCGTTCTTTCCCTTCAGCCTCGGTTTCTGATTGGCTGAGTGGTTAGCCTGATCAGCTGGGGCTGGCAGCAGAGCCCACACTGACCACGATGACCATGCAGTGTGAATAAGAAAAACTCCTGCATAGGAACTTTTCTGAGGTTTGGGTAGTTACTTGCCCCCACAGCCTGGTCTATCTCATCCTAACCGACACACTCATGAAGTCATGTGAGTCCATTTTTAGCCTTGGCTTTCTGATGTGTTTAGTTCTATTTCTCCAGGATTCCCAGATGGTCTTGCTCAGGCCACACTTGACATGTCCTCTTGGCTATTTGCTTTTACTGTGGGACACCCATGGGCCCCAGGCCTGGTCCACAATGCTGCTCCTGTGATTGGCAGGTGGAACTCCAAGGGGGCGTTCACTGTGCACGCACAAGGCCACCCCGTGAGCATGGCCATCTGGCCATTTGGAGTGTGCCGAGGGCAGGACAAGGCCAGCCTCTCCTCTTGTACCTTCCCCCGTTGAGAGAGACAATTCACATTGGGCCTTGGGCATCCCTGGGCCTTTTCCCTGGGCACGCTACGAAGGCATGGCCCTGATCGCTCTTCACCTGAGCCAGCCCTCAAGGTCGTGCTGGCCGTGAGCAGCCTTGACAGATGAAGTAACATCCATCGCCACGCAGAGAACAAGCTTCCTTCCACGCTCTATAAAAGCGGGGACTCCCCCAAGCTCAGTGCTGCTCTCCTGTGACGTGACCCACTGAGGGGCCCACCCACGGTGGGCCCCTTGCACTGCCTTCATGGGACTTGGGCGGCATGGGAGAACTGGCATTAACCAGTGCGAAGCTTCAGCTACTGCCTTTGGCCCGAGCCCATTTCCTCTGACCCAGGCAGGAGTCCTGCGTCTTCAGGAGCAGTAGGACTTGTGAGCTCATAAATGGGGTGAAGTCTCAGACCCTGTGCTGTTCTTGACACTGCCAACCACGACTTGGCACGCACAGCTCTGGGCACAGTGCGTGCCGACAGGCAGCAGCGGGTGTACTTTCCGCTGGGTGGTCTGGGGATCAGGGAGTCTCAGGACAGTCTCCCCCCATATCTAATGCTTCCTGGGGCCTCAGCTTTACCCCCTGGGTTGGGGATACCAACCTGGGACCCCCTACTTCACACTCAGGCCGTCAGATTTGTGAGTTTGAGGGAAGAGGACCAGTGTTCTGTGGTAATCATCAGCTGATTCCTGTCTCCTCTTGAGATAATGCCAGCACATTGGACTCCTCCCAGAGAGACTCGGGGAAAGAGGAAAGAAGCATTTGCTGTCAGGGAGACAGGAGGACAGCAACCAGAAGAGCCCCAGCTGGCTGCTGCTTCTCTGGTTCTGGGCGTTTGTGCCAACGGACGGGCTGGTGCGTTTTCACCAGGCGCGGCTGGACTGCCTGACTCCCGGGGCTCTGTCTGGAACAGGAGACACAATGGCCACCTCCAGGGAGCTGGTAGGGGGGACTTGCCTTCATTTCTGCGTTTGCATTACCAGGGCAGCCATGGTGCCTGGCAAGGGAACCAGGCGCAGGACTTGCCTGTGCCATTTCTCCCTAGACCACTCGGGAATTTTCCCCAAAACTATTGCCTAGCAAAGCTAGAGTGCATTCATACAACTCACATGAATAAGGAACTTAGTGAAAAATTGGTGGGAGGGAGAGCAAGGAAGGGACAGTTATTTGGCATCTCTGCTGTGCCCTCACGTGGGAACACACAGGCCCCTGCAGCCCTTTGCCGAACTTCAGGGAAGGAGGCAGTCCGAGGAACGACTGTCTCTGTACGTTGACGGGGTGGGTGGAAGGGGACAGAAGAGGCAGGGGTGGCTGCAGCGGCTCCAGGGAGAGGAGATGGTGGCAGGACAGAGAGGACGTGAATGAGGGGACACAGATGAGGTCTCATTCTCCGTCGGGGCGCGGTGGCTGATTGGCTGGGAGGACCACTCTTTCTGCTCATCTACCACACCTGGCCCAGGGCTTGCTCTTCACAGAGGATTCTGGGAAAGTTTGCCCCTCTGAGCCTCTGATCCTCAGGGAGGGGGGTCGGGCCAGCCTCAGGAACCCAGCCTCCCCGCCCCCTCCCACAAAGGGCCTGTCTCCAGGAGAAGGATGACCCTCCCGTGTCTAGGTCCTCATTTTACTTGCAGCTCGGTGCTAATTTAATTGCTGGCTCTAACCTAATTCTCCACTGATGCTCGAGTCCTTTGCCTGCCGATATTAAAACTCTTTTCATTTAATTGTGTAGAAGATAGATCCTCCTCGGTCGTCAGGTGGTAAATATAGAAGAGCTGATGTGTGGCTCTAATTTCTTCCCTGGCAGGCCTCCTGCAGCTCTGAGTAATTGGGGACCAAGATGCTCTGGACGGGGAGGGCCGGGAAGGAGGGAAGAGGGAGTCAGGGCAGCGGGGGCGGGGCCGGGGGTGAGGATAGCACCTCACTCTGGTCAGGAAGTTGCAGATCAAGGACAACTGGGCCTGACTGCAGTCTGAACTCTAGACCCTTCTGCTGGTAGAGTCGCAATGATGGAATGCTTCCAGGCATGGGGGTCAGGGTGACAGCATGCCCATTCCAGCTCTACCCTCTGCCAGCTGTGTGACCTCCAGCAACTCACTTGACCTCTCTGGGCATCAGTTTCCTCCTCTGTAAAGTGAAGGTAAAACTGATGTCTCCCTCATGAGGAGGCTGAGAATGCACCGAGGAAATTGGCCTAAAGCCCCAACGTAACAGTTGGTGCGGGTAAGTGATAATTACTATCCCACGACATTTGGCCACAGGGGGCCTCACCGGTCCCCAAACCTAGTGTGAAGCAGGAGAGTGTCAGCTACTCAAGCAATGCGCAGGTATTAACCTTACTCTCTCAGGAAGTCGAAGGGTTCTGTGTCGGGGCTGTTCGGATGGCTTTTTCAGAAAGAGAAGTTTGCATCGAGCGGGGTTTTCCCTTCATAGAAGTGCCCCAGCCCACACCAGGGGCAGCGCAGTCACCCTGCTCCTCGTGAGGGTGTTCCCAGGAAGCAGAGGGAGCCAGTGACCTCAGGCTGCTGCTGGGCCTTCCCAGGAAGGTCTCAGAAACCAAGACTGCAGGGACCTGCAGCTCGCCCTTGCCCGAGCAGTCCGGTGCTGTGGGAAGCCCTGCTCTGCACCGAGGAGGCTTTGGAGCCACAGTTACGCCCCAAGGTTCCAGCCTGGTGAGGTGTTAGGCCAAAAATGCTAGTTCCAAGGCCAGAACTAGGGTAGGGAGAGTGAGGTACTCACCTGGGATGCTCCATTTAAGAGGCATCCCAAACTCAGTAATCAAGATAAATAATATTTTAATATAATATTTTAAAAACATTGAAACTAATTTAAGAATCCATGATGCACAAAATGTCACACTTTGAAATACAGACAGGCTCTGGGCCTGTGCCTGCAGGACCCAGAGTGGGAGGCCTTCACCTGCCTCACTGAGTCCCGGCCCCGAAGCTCAGGTCCCTTCCCACCGTGGAGCGTCAGGCTGTCTATGAACGAGCGGGTCGGACAGAGGCACTGTTTGGGGGGGGGGGGACTCTGTAGGCTGCACCGCTGTGCAGAGGGTTGAATTCCCCTGCTGGGAGAGAAGTGCCACATGCAGGTGTGAGTTCTGCAGAGGGGACCGGAGGGGGAGGCTATGATGCTCCCGTAGATGAGGGCAGCCCCCCACCAAAGGCACAGAAAGGCTGCTTTCCACCCTCACTCCTTTGGGGCTTTCTCTGTGGGCTCTCTTTGAGAGTTCAGAAACTCCTAGAATGACTGAGCGATACCAGACCTTAACTGTTCAGTTACTGAGATGACTGGCTCCACTCCAGACAACGGGGGACCTTCTCTCCGCTCATCTAAATCCTGGACGGACTGGCAGTGCCCGCTTGCCTGTCTCCCTGTCCCAGGAAGCCCTCTCAACCCCCCCAGTTCAGGACTCCCCACCCCCATTCTTTCCAAAAGCACACATTTGAGAACCTGCTATGTGCCAGGCTGAATTATGGAGATACAAGGATTGAATGAATACACAGTTGCTCTTGGGGAACTCAAAATAGTGCCAGCACATAGTCAAGTTTAAGTCGTGCCAGAAGGTTTAGAATGAAAAGCGCCAATCTCTGGGCCACCCTGCTCCAAGTTCAGTCGCACCTCTAGGCTCCAACCGCCTCCATTCTTTGGGGCGGTTCATTTAGTATTTAGCTATGTTTTTCTAAATATGTGCATACACAGTATTTTTTGATTTATCACTTTTGCACATTAGCTTTTGACCTCCTGCCGTGGTAAACAAAGACGTAAACCTCCCTTCTTCCTCCTGCTTTCTTTGCTTTCATACTCCCAGTAGCGTTATTTTCCAATTTTCCGTTGAACAAAAGCACCGCTGAGCCCAGTTATGCATTAGAGCTGCATTCTTTTCTTATACAATTCTTCTTTTCTCTAGAGTTCATAAATCCCTTTTTTATTTGCCTGATGTCTGGTATCTATTGTTAATTTTTTCTAAGCACTTGATGTCTCTGCCCCTTGCCTGTTGATACTAGTTTCCAATCAATCAAACACGTTGGCTTCTTTTGTTTTTTAGAAAAAAAATTTTTTTTAAAGATTTTATTTATTTATTTTTAGAGAGAGGGGAAGGGAGGGAGAGAGGGAGAGAAATATCAGTGTGTGGTTGTCTCTTATGCGCCCTCTACTGGGGACCTGGCCACAACCCAGGCATGTGCCCTGACTGGGAATCGAACCGGCGACCCTTTGGTTCGCAGCCCACACTCAATCCACCGAGCTACACCAGCTGGGGCACAAACATATTGGTTTCATTTCCCCTCGATTCTCTTGTTCTGGTCAGGACTCCTTGTTCGCTGGGGATGTACCCAACTGCGCTCTCAGGACTGCCTTCACCTTCGTGCTGAGATGGGCCTTCTGTGATGAAGTCCTCATTCCAGGATCTCTTTTCTGTCTCTTCCTGGGGCCATTCCCCTGTTTCAGTAGCTTCCGGAGAAAGGGGGCGTGGGAAGTGAAAATTGCAGTCCTTTTTCTATTTTTAACCTGCCCTCATCCTTGGTTGATGGTTCCCGAGAGCATGGATTTCCAGGTTGGAAGTATTTCCCCTTGTGAAGCTTTGCCATTGTCTTTGAACTTGCAGGGCTGCCCCAGCGCGGCAACCCTGGCCACTCTGCTTCTGGTCTCGACGGGCGGCCTGCTTTTGTCAATTTGGAAGCTCCTGCGATCTCTTCATGACTGTCCATGAATTTTTTTGCATCCATTGTGCTGGGCACTGGGTGAGCCTTTTCATTTTGGAAATTCATGCCCTTCACCGCTGGTCAGTGTTTATGTGTAGTTTCTTTGATCATTTTTCTTCTCCATTTCCTCTGTCCTCACATTCTTGAATTTTCTTCAACCAGGTGTTGGACTTCCTGAAATGGAGCTCCAATTTTTTGTTGTCATATTTTCCCCCATGTTCTTTTCTTTTCTCAATTTTCTCCTTTTCTGATAGATTCTTTACATTTCATCTTCCACCCTTTTATTGACTTTCGCATTTATTACTCTTTTTATTTTAATTTCCCAGAGCTCATTTTTGTTCTCAGTTCCTTTTTCGAAACTTCTTTGTGTCTGGATGTGTTTTCTTTTTCATTAAAAATGTTATCATCAGGGTTCTCACTGAGGTTTTCTTCTATTCCCTGCCTTGTCTCAATTTCTTTAGATACTTTTTCCCATTTGGACTTTGTATTTTCCTTGTTCGGACCTTGGTCTTTAATGTCGGAGGTGGTCAGATGGCAAATCTACTTTCTTGTTGGGGGCAGGGGGCAGGCACCCATACAGATTTTACTTATCTTTCTTTATGGGCTTGTTCAGGTCTTCAAGAGGAACCCAACACCCCTCCTGAATGGGGGGAGCATCCACGCTCTGGGATTCAGGGGGAGGGGAGGGGCCCGCCGGAGAGAGGTTGCAGAAATGGAAATGCAGGGCTTGTTTTTCCCCAAACTTATTTTTTGTTTGTCGGTTGCCTCCTTAACTTTTGTGTGCCTACTGTGAGCTCTTTTTAAACTCTCCAACAAATCGTAAAACTGCTCTCAGTTCTGCCCACCTCATCAGGTAACCTATAAATTCACTTTTTTTTCCTTTTTGGAGACATGCCCCTGAGAGCCTCCCGTTCCCACCCGGAGGGGCTGCTCTCCGCACCTCTTCCTCAGCTCTCCTTCCAGAACTGTCCTTCTCATCTTCCACAAGAGCGAGCTTGCTCCCTGGGAACCCTTGAGCTGCAGGCCCTGTCACTCACGTGTACCTGTACCTCCATGTGATGTGATTCCGACTCCTTCCTGAGTTGGCTTTGATGATGGGAGCTGGGGATGAAGGGGACAGAGCCGGGAAGCCAGGGCACCAGAGATGAAAGCGCCTTTGTCTGAGGTCACGCAGTGTGGGCCAGGCAGAGACAGGGAGCCTGGGCTCCTTCTGTACCTGCACCCCAGGCTGCAGCAGCCTCCCGGGCCCTTCACTGCCCCCTCTGTCCCCTGCCGACCGCCCCAGAGTGGAGGCTGACCAGGTGGGTGCTGGGACAGATGTGAGCTGTGGGGAAGTACGTGGAAAACGTAACTTGGAAAACATAAGGAAAATAAAACACCCCTGCAGCCCTTACTGGCCCCCACTCTGCTGCCCCTGGCGGGCGGCCTGTCCCGCAGTTCCCAGTTCCTCATTTCTCCCCAGGGCTGTGGAGGGAGGGTAGGGCATTGGACCCCAAGCCTTCCACGGCTCCCTCTCCTTCCAGCTGAGGGTGGAGGTTTTGTTGTCATTTCCTCAGTGCTTTTTGGCATAGAGGGTGAGCTCTGGTTGTCATGGCAACTGCAGTAGAGGGAAGGAGGGGAGGGCCTGGGAGGGTGAATTTGTTCCTCTGTCAGCTGGTTCTCCAAGTGGGGATCTGCAGAGGTCGGAGACTGAGGGTTGAGCAAAAAGCCCTGGTCCAGGAAGGCCCTGTGGGTCCCACGTCTTCCTGTCCAGCCTGGCTCCAAGCTGGCTTCCGCACCACGCAAGTCTTCTTCCTTCTGGGGAGATGTGGGACTCCCCCACTGTGACCTGGGGGAGGCTCTGGGTGTGAGTGGAGGAGAAGGAAGGAGAGCCCCCACAAAGAAATGTCCAGGCTAGGATACGTGCTGACCCCTTACTCATGCTGGGGCAGCGGCCAGGGGTTGGGACAGGGGCAGGAAGTCCCCTGGGGAAGCCTGAGAACACAGACTCAGGCACTATGAACCTTGGATCGGGAAGTCAAATAAGGGTGCAGGACCAGGAATGTGGTAGTTAAGCAGCTTTCCAAGGAAGTCGTCTCCCTTTGCTAGTTCTTCCTTAAAACATATGTCCCTCCAGTTCCGTTTTCTGCTTTTGACAGTGACACAGTGATGAAGAGATTTTTTTTTTTTTACTTAAACAACAGCATGTGCCCAGTGGTAAATGGCGGCTGGCACTAGGAATGGGGGTGGAGGTGGTGATAGGGAGTGGTGGAGACTGTGGCCAAAGGGGGTGAAGGCACTGCTCCACCCCACTCCAGTTGGCTGTTGTCACGTGGATATATTGGCTCAGTTGCTCAGGAGAAACCTGAAGTCCAGATTTCGTACAATTTCCTGGACTTTACCCTTTTCCTCACCCTTGCCCATCACACGGCTCATCTAGACCCGGGGCCTTCGCAGGATCACAGATGAGGTGGCCCCTGCTGTCCCCTGAACGGTCACAATGAGCCAAACCTTTAGACAGGATCCCATTTGCCTCGACCTGCCACAGACAGGGACTCGGGGGCCCAGCAGGGAGGAGACCTGCCTGGCCAAAGGCCCTGAGTGGCTTATTGGCAGGGCTGCAGCTGAAGTGTCAATAAACAGAAAGACAACCCAGAGTGCGTGCGCGGACAGGGGCACAGGTGCCCCCACCTTGCTCCGTCAGGCCAGCCGGGGCCGAGAGAGCCTGGGGCCCCAGCAGAGCGTCACAGCTCCATCCGCGGGGCCGGCGCCAGGCTCGGTGATTTATGGGTATCTGTTGAACAGCAGGCCCCGGGTCTGTGGAAAGCACAATTCCGTTCCCGCAGCCCACAGCTCCTTTAAAAATGTGTTACTGGGGAGGTCTTCTCCTGCTTTATTAGATGAAAACTCGGGCAGATCTCATGTCTTTTCTGCTCACTCTAAGGCCACAGAGAAGACATTAATTAAAACTTTGAAATTGATTTCACAGCATTTTCCCCCCTTGCCTAGCTAGGTCAGGTTGGCAGTGGGAAGCGGGACATGGCTGGCCCCTTTGTTCTCTCCTGGTGTTGCTCCCCTCCTTTAGCAGCCCTCCAGGCTGTCCTGCCGCCAGTTTCTGCCCCCTCCTGGGTGCGGGAGGGCACGGGAGAGGGGATGGGAGGGCTGGCAAGGGAAGGAAAGGTCTCCCCAGAGCTGGTGCCATCAGCAGCTGGCTTCGCATGCTCTGAGCCTGGTGGGTGGGTAAGGCCAGCGCCTGTGTGGGTGTCTCTGTTCTGGTGGTCTGGGGAAGGAGGTGGCACCCATCACAGATAGCAGTGTCCCCCCATCCCAGGTCCCTCGCCCAACCCCAGATTGACTAGACCATCCCAAGGAGCTGATCTGTGCCTGCACCGCCTGTGACCTTGTTAAAGACCTTGGGTAACTGCTGTTGGCCCTAGTTGCCCTCAGCTGTACAATAAACAGGCTGTCTTCCCGCTGGAAAGGAGCAGGTCCTCGAAGGGGTGGGCTGCCGGGGCGAGCAGGCAACAGCTTACCCCTCCACCGCTCTCATCCAGTCCCTGTCTGGGAGGGCAGTTGCTTTGGGGAGGGGAAAGGAGGGGCAAGTACGTTGCAGAGACTTGGAGGAGAGAGCCAGAGGCAGGACAGGTTGTGTAGAAGGGGGAGAAAGGAGGTGGTGGTGGCCTGAGAGAAAGAAGGAGAGCCAGAGAGAGGGAGACTGAAGCAGGGACAGAGGAGCTGGAGGGGTGTCCTCTGCCCCCCATTACCCCTTAGCCCGACGATGAAGAATCTACCTGTTTGTGTACCTCCTTCAGGCCGCCTGCTGGGGCCCGCCTGCTCTGAAAGTGGGTGGCAACTACCTCCAAGGGCTCCTTCATCTGTGTGCACCCCTGGGGCTCTAACCCAGCGACGGTTGCATGGCTAACCGGAGCCACATGGGCTGCCAGCTCAGTCCTTAGACAGTGAGGCTTGGTGAGGGATGGTGGCATGCATGGTCCATATAAGGGATCAGATTGCTTGGGTTCACACCCCTGCCAGCTGCTCACTAAGTATTCCCATGGGCCTGTTGCTTAACCCCTGTGCCTCAGTTTGCCCGGCTGTAAACTGAGGGTAATAATGGAACCATTTCATGGTGGTGTTAAGAGATTTGAATGAGGTAATCCAAGTAGAGCTGCAAGTCTGGGATATGATGAGGTTTCCATAGATACGTGCTACTGTTACTTGGGGCTCTTCAAATGGACGTGGGGACAGTAGGCAAACGTTTCACTTCTGCACACCTGTGTTCGTACGCACTGAGAGGAGCGGGAGCCTGGCCCTGACAGCTTGCAAAGGGGGCGGCCGAATCCAGCTGGTCATGGACGGAACAGCAGCTGTCTCCAATTACCAGCTCCTCCTTGGCTTTAAAAAATATTTCTAACCTTTGGAATATATTTTATCCTCACCGGAAATATGTTTATTGATTTTAGAGAGAGAGGAAGGGAGAGAGAGAGAAAAAAAAAACATTGATTGGTTGCCTCCCTACATGTCCCAACCGGGGACTGAACCTGCAACCTAGGCAGGCGCCCTGACTAGGGATTGACCCCACAACCTTTTGGTGTATGGGCAACACTGCAACTAACTGAGCCACCCGGCCAGGGCTGGGGAAGGTATTAACGCCTGTTGTAGAAATGAGCATGTCACGGGAGCATGGGTGGCTTGAGGAGGGTCATGCCCAGCTGGGGAAGCTGGGAGTCCCTCCGTTCAGGATCCAGGTAGGGGGTTTGGGGGTCCAGGGCTGGGAACAGGAAAAGGAAGTGCTCCTGCTTAGTTCCTGTCCAACAATCCTCATTATTTTCCCCACATTCTGTTCCTTGCTGATTCCGAACAGCAGAAACCAGATCTTAATGCTGTAATTCCCTGTCTCTGTGAGGAGAAAACTAGACTGAAACGGCCCAGAACTTTCAGTCTGCACTTTGGGAGACAGGAGCACAGCAATGGGCAGGAAGGCAGAGAAGCTTCTTCACAGGAGGATGTTCATGCTGCCAAGGCCTCAGGAAGCAGCCATCCCAGGCCCCGGCCAAAGCCAGGGGCAGGTGGTCAATGCCAGGGGTAAATGCCTAGACCCAGGCCCCCCCCCCATACAAAATGCAGGCCCCTAACTGCCCCCCAAGAAGACATGGTGCAGAACCCACCCAGGGCCACTCGGGTCCCTTAGTGTTCCTCATGAAAAATGTAAGTTGTTCAGGCAGGGTAAGGGTGGGGGGCGTGAGTGGTCCCTCCAGATATGGAAGGGCCCTCCCCACTTCCACTTCATCCTGGTCTTCAAGTGCTTGGTCTGCTGCAAACACAGCGATAGGAGACCTGGGCCGTGCCCTCAGGAAGCCTCTGGCTGGTGGGGAGCAACCTTCTATGCCGGTCAGCCAGCGAGGGGCCCAGGCTGAGGTTGGAGCCAAGCTGGAAGACAGGGCTCAGCTGCCCAGGCAAGGAGAGCTCAGGAAAGGGAGGGGGCTGGCCAGCTGGGGAGGCTCCTGTCTGAGGGTGGACAGAGCTGGTCCTGGAGGGCCTGGGCATAGGGCTGAGGTGGAAGAGCCCTCAGGTGGCGGCGCTGTCTTGTTTTGGTGGAGGCAGAATTAGAAATGAACCGAGACAGTCGGGGAGGCTGGAGTGGAGAGAGGTCAGCAGAGAAAACTAGACCTGGGACTCACTGCGGAGAGCAGCAGACAGGATCCTGGGCCACAGAAGCCCCGCTGGGAGGGCTTCAGAGCAAGGGGACAGCTTGGTCAGATTAGCAGGTGGCAGCACTCACTCTGCCTCTGGCTCGAGAGTGTGTGAGTGAGTGGGGAGGCCGGTGACCTGGTGAGAGGGTGTGGCAGCTGGTAAAAGACACTGGTCCCCAGCTTGGGTACTTCCTGTGGTGGAAGGGAGGACTCAGCGCCTTCCTAGTGTAGAGGGAGCCTGGGCTGGGCAGGTCAGGCCTGGAGGGTGTGATCGATGCAGAAGAGGCTATTCCTAGGTCCTGGGTTTGGGCCATCGGCGGGATGGTGACGCCCTAACACAGTGACAGGCCTCCTTGTGGATGACTGCCAACTCCCTGGGAGGCATCGGTGTGGAGGGGTCAGGAGGCAGCAGGATAGACAGGGATTTGGTCCCACTGGCCAATGAGCAGTAGGCTGAGAATGGCCTCCGTTGGGTGGGTGTGTGGGAGTAGGCAGGACTAGCAGAGCCCCTGGGGACATCTGTCCCCTCCCACCGGGACTGTGCTATGACCCCAGTCTAAGAGCTGCCTAGGAGTTTCTGCGAAGAGTGACAAGGGGGTCAGGGCCACCACCGTTTAAGGGGAGGTGATGAGCGGGGTCACAGAAGCCGAGGACATGGCCACAGGTTTCCAGTGTTGCAGACCAGAGATGCAGTGGGGCCTGAGGCTGGCGGAGGTCGGGGCCTCCGGGTCCCATTCTGGGGGGAGCTAAGGGACAAGCCCAGATCCCAGAACCGGGTCCGGCCTGTTGTTGCCAGCACCCGTCGAGCAGGCTGGGGTCTGTAGCTGTCCTGGAAGGAATGTTGGGGTGCATTACTCGGGGCCCCCAAAGCGCAGGGAGCCACTCCACCTGTGCTTCTGGGTTGGAGAAGCTGCCCAGCACCTCGCCCCTCCCCCAGCCCACTTGTCCTCTCGGCCCTCCTCCCCTTTCCTTTCTCCTTCTTCCCTTCAGACCCCGAGGACCCGAGCGTGGTACCGGTTCCTGGACCCCACTCCCAGGGCCCAGGATTCTCCCTTTGCCAGGGACATGGGTACCACCCAGACTAGATCTGAGTTTTAGGCCGTAGTTCAGATCTCTTGTTGACTAGTTAACCGGTGGATGGCCTTAGGGGCTCTATTTTTGGGGGAGGCTCAGGCTGGGACTAGACTCTGAGTTGACAAGTTGTACCAGCAAGTTTGTCATAGGGACACAGGCTGGGAGAGGGGATGGCCCTGTGCCATGTACTGCGCCACAGTGACCGAAGCTCAGTGCCCAGCTGATAGCTGAGGGGGGCAGCAGCACCTGGGTGCCGGCATGCTGAGAGTATGCAGGGGGTGCCTGGCCCTTGGCAGCGCTGACTCATGCCCAGAGCCACTGTGGCTAGGACACCCAGTCCCCGAAGGCGAACAGGAGCTTATCTGGGCCGTCCGCCTGCCTGCCATGTCTGATGTGATGTCCCCGAGGACGCAGTGTCCTCTGCACTGGCACTTGCCTGCAGCCCGGTGGCCCTGTGCAGCCGAGCCAAGGAGCGGTGAGGGCAGCCCCTGAAACCCACGGCCCCCTGACTGGCGCACAAGTCTCAGCTGGTCTTAGAGGCACAGGGTGAGCCCCTGCCTGCAGAGAAAAGGGATCCTAGCTCCTGTTTTTGTGATCCCTGCCAGGGGCGAGGCCCCGAACTGTATCCCCCTCAGTGAGGGGCACTGGTATCTCACCCCTGGGCTCAAACGAACTTCTGGGATCATGCAGCCATGCACGGAACAGAGGCTCGGTGTAGGTTGGGGGCCCACAGCATGAGGAGGGGGTGCCAGCTTTAAATGTGTGAGGTGTAGCTTTTCAAACATTTTTACCAGAAGCTCAATGACTAAGATGCATGAAAGTGGTCACTCTGCTTGCATTGGGGGTGGTGGGCTGGGCCCACAGATTGACCCCTGTCCTCCGTGCCCACCCACAGCAGCCACTGTAGTGTCTTTGACTAACCTCCAGGGGCCCCACAGTTAGAAAAACCACAGATCGGCTCCAATCTCTACGGGAAACGCTCAGTGACCTGTTTCACAGATAAGCATGCAGACTTAAGAGGGAGGAGCAACTTCTGTGAGGTCGTTTGTGGCAGAACCAGGGACATAGACCTAGGTCCTGGCCTCCCAGGCTGGGGCCTCACAACTGCCCCAGGGAACTGCATCTCCCTGACCACAGCTCTGTTGGAAATAATTAAGTGTATGCTCCTAATTATGCATCTTGATATTCTAAGCCCCCTTCCCTCTGCTTGGAAGCGGGCAGAGTAAATGTAAATGCTTGTGGAAAACCATTGTACTTCATTTCTGCTCAGCTCTGCTCTCGGCTCCCCTGGGGGCGGATGGAGAATAAAATAAGGTGAATTTGGTCCCTGCCCTTGATGAAGTCAGTCAGGATGAGGAGTCCAGGGAAGAGGGTGGCCCACCCCCGGGAGCTGAAGGCAGGCTGGACAGGAGAACCGGTGCCCGGTACTGTGCCACATGGTTGGGGGTGGGGTAGATGTCCCCAGGGCATCCTGGCTGGCTGCAGTTTCTGTTTCTGGCCCGAAATGCTATTAATAATATGGACTCTGCCACCTACTAGCTGTGCCTCAGTTAGGTTAAGTTTGCTAACCTCTCTGTGCCTTAGTTTCCTCGTCTGCAGTGTAGAGGTTATAAAAGCACAAATCTCAAAGAGTTGTTGTGTGAAATTTATCATGCATTGATTCTTGCAAAGCACTGAGCAGCACCTGGCGTATGGCACGTGGCCCTTGACAATGAGCTGACGGTGAGAGCCGTGTGGCAGCCCGCTCAGGTGAGCATCCACAGCGGAGGAGAAGCAGCAGGGTGAGCTCTCCCAGCAGCGGGGCTTCTTGCCTGAGGCTTGGCCATCGGAATCTTGGTCTAAGGGAGAAGGAGCCCTGGCCCAGGAAGCAAGAAGCTTGGAACTCAGATCCTTGCTCTGCCACTGAGGACTTGTATCTCCTCTGAGCCTCAGTTCTCGCATCTGTAAGTGGGGAGTGTGGCACCAAACAGCAGGGTGCTGTGAGTGTGAGGTCAGATCTGTGTGTAAAACGCTGTCACTTTACCCAGCACACTAGAGGAAGCATTCAGAGAATGTTGGTGCCTCTCTCAATGAGGCCGGGCTGGGGGGCTCTGAGTTTTGTATCTCAGAGGGTTGCTCCCCAGACTCCCAGATCCCCCTGAGGGTTTGGGGAGAAGAAGGAAGCAGCGGCAGTAGCTAACGCAGGTGGAAGCAGGTGGAGAAGTCAGGCTGGGACAGAGTAGGACTTTCATTGTCGTTCGCTGAGCACGTTTTCCTGGATGTGAACAGGGTCTGGTCCCTGGACCGGGTCCTGGGCAGACAGACGTGGTGACATATTCCTGCACACAGGGGCTCCCAGGCTGGGGAGAGCGGGTGATGACGCCCTCCTAAATGAATGCCATGCCAGGGGGAGGCACCAAGGCTGGCCCAGGGGCTGGGCAGGGTCAGGGTCTGCTTTGGCTTGGCTGGGTTGGAAGGAGAGCTACCATCGAAGACAGGCATGCCAGGGGGTTGAAGGGCATCCCAGGTGGAGGGAACAAGTGCAAGTGCAGAGGCCAGAAATCGTGAGAGGGCCCAGCAGACCAAGGGAAGTTCTAAGTTGTGAAGTTTTCTTCCCAAACTGAGGCAGACTCGATCCCTTGCCTAGGTCATCCAGTTCAACCAGGACCAGGATTCTTCCTGGAAGGCTCAGCAGGTTTTTTAGCCCAAGCCCATTTCCAAAATTTGTGCAAAGCCACAAACAGCATGACCAACAGTGCACTTTTGAAATGCAGACCAAAGCTCCAGGGCTGCCCAGGAGAATATTGACTGAAACCTGGCCGCAGGGCCTGGGAGGGTTTGGGGAAGCTTGTGGTGAGCTCAGAGAGGACCAGCCTAGGCCCAGGCCCAGAGGGCTTCTTGGAGGAGGAGGCGGTGTTGGTGGAGGTCTGCCCCTGCGCCCACCGCCACTCCCAGCCTGCCCCCACCCCCTGGCCCATGGCAGCAGAGAGCCAGGCCAAGAAAGCTGTGGGCACGATTCACTTCCTACTGCGGATCAGGGCTGGGAGCTCTCCTCACATTGCTTCTTGCTAAGAAGACAGGCCTCTTCTCAGGCACGCTGCTGACATGTTTTCTTTTCCCCAGATGAGGATAATCAGCCTGTTTGGGAGTCTGGCTGACAGCGCAGGCAGCAGGCGGGGGTGGAGACGGGAGGCCCTGGGGCTGCAGGCAGCTCCACGGAGCAGACACCGCCTGGGTGGCAACCGCAGCCTCCAGCAGGCGGGGATTTCCGATCGCCACATGGAGGAGAAGGCTGTGGGGCAATTTTGCTCAGTTACGCGAACCAGAGAGCCGGCCTGGCTGTCTTTCCATTTAACCCCTGCCTACATGTCAGTGCTGAACAGCGACCAGCCATCCACCTGTCTGTCCAGATCAGAACCTGGAGCCACTCTGGGTATCTCCAGACCTCTCACAGGAGGGGCCTGCCCCCGTCCCTCTCCTACCAGGGCTTCCCCACCCCTTGCTGATAGCCCCACCCCCACAACCCTGAGAGGCTCAGCCCCAGGCCCCAGCCCAGGCTGGGGGTGCACTCTTCATGGACGCACGGACTGGGGGTGTGGAGGGGAAGTGCCCACCAGCCCTGGGGCCTCTGTGGGCAGGTCACAGGGGAGCCCCTTTCTTGCTAGAGGGTCAGCACCCAGGGCCTCGGGTTGCTCAGAATTTCTAAGCACTTACTTGGGATGCTTGTGTATTACTCACATCAGTGTTGAGGCAGGTTTATTTTAGAATCACCTGCAGCAATACACCCATATTCACCTTGAGGATAAACCCTCCACCTGGCCCTGTACCTTGGGTCTCTGGAGGTCTGAGGGGGAGTGGGCCACCCCTGCTTCCACTGGGTGGAAGCCCACAGCTGGGAGCTTCCCTCAGACCCTGAGGCCACACGTCCATCCCTACTGCTCTAGAGAGTGAGGGTTAGTGTGCACCTTTGACAGAACCTGAGGGCTTCCCAGGGGGGCAGTGTGGGGGCCTGGCCTCAGATGCCAACATGCCCCCTGGCTGCGTGCCCCTGGGTTGCAGCTCCAGGAGGTGGGCAGAGTCCAGGGCTGGGAGGCAGGGCTCCAACCCTGTCCTCCGTCCCAGCCGCTGACCCTCATGGTGGCAGTGAGTGGGCTGCTCCACCCTCTGCACCTCAGTTTTTCTGTCTGCCTCATGGGTGTGTGGGAGACCCCAGTAAAGTACACAGAGGCTGTAGCTGCCTGGAGAGGCACCTGGGGGACCGCCAGCCGTCTGTCCCTGGGCAGCCCTGCAGCCCTGCAGCCCTGGGCAGCCACTTTCCTGCTCTGTGGTCTCCCAGGCAACACGGCACGGCCTGCCAAGCTCACGGCTGGGCCCTGGCTCCGAACGCATCTTCAGTGCCACGCAGAGATGGCTCATGGCAGGAGCTGGGGAGAGGCCCAGCCTCCCCAGCTGTCGCAGGGAGCCGTCAGACAAAGCCCGAGTGGGACCAGGAGGGGGCGGGCTGGGGCCAGGGGGCCTGGGAAAGTCGCTTGGAGTCCCTGGGTGCTCTCCCACTACCTCATCCTCCTATCCCTGCCTTCTCAGTGACCCGTTCTTTCTGGAACACCTCATTTGGAATCTCACAGCTCTGGGCCTCAGTCTCCCTATGTGTTGAAGGGGTGGGGGCTGATCTCTAGGCCTTAGATGGCCTGAGACAAAGGCCAGGAGGTTGGAGGCCTGCAGGATGGGCCCCACACCGTCTTCTGAAAGCTGTCCCCGCTGCCCCAACAGGACATGGGAGGGTGCCTCGCTCAAGGGCATTCATTGGACAGTGTCTCCAGAACCATCTGCTCCGAGATCCAGAGACCACCCTCCGGTCCTCACCCCACACCCCTGGCGAGGGTCCTTCTCCTGGCTGGCTTTGCTGCGGGCCTCTCCCTCGGTCACTGGCCAGGGTTTACAGGTTTGCGAATCGGGGGGCTCTTTCTTCGGTTGCAGTTGCTCCTGCATTCAGGCCATGATTCCACCGGGGTTCTGAGAGATGCGGAGGCCGGAGCTGGCCCTGGGAGGTGGGGCCCAGGGCATGTGCAGAGAGGAGAGAGGCCTGGGGACTGATGCTTCTGCTGTGGGCAGCTGGGTGCGGGGGCGGGGTGGGGGTGGGGGGTGGGGGTAGAGGACACTGGCAGCACCCACAAGACGAGGACAGGGCGAGGAGGTATGGCTCCCCTCCCACAGGTTCCCAGGCCGGGCCAGAAGGGAGGACCGGCCCAGGGCAGTGACACCGAACCCGGGGTCAGGTGCCTGCCCTTCAACCACTGCGACAGAGTCTGACGGCAGGAAAGGCAGGGTTACTCGGGAGCTGGCAGCTTGAGAGATGGGGACTCTTGTCACAAAGACTGTCTTAGCAGCTCAGGGCAGGAAGGGGTTTGGGTGGAGGGCCGGGGGAGGGGAAGGCAGTGCAGAGGAAACCGGAGAGGGTGCTGGGTCACAGTCAGAGTTGGCACAGTCTGCCCGATAACCATCTCGAGCCTGAAGGCTGGGGTCTGCTTCCTTTGCCATGAGCTCACGTTCCCTCTTGGCAAACGGGCTGTGTATCAATCACTGCCTGTGAGTTTGTAAGTGATGTGTACAGAAACAATGCGAAAGCATGGCGGGAGGGGGGGCTTCATAGTGGGAGCCAGCGAGAGAGGAGGGGCTGGGCTCCTCAGGGGGGCCCAGCGGGGGCCAGGTCTTGGGATTCTGCCAACCACAGCATGCACTTTATCCTCAATGCAGTGGGAAGCCATTAGAGAAGTTTATATATTTATTTTTAAAGATTTTATTTATTCTTAGCGAGAGGGGAAGGGGGAGAAAGAGAGGGAGAGAAATATCTATGTGAGAGAGAAACAGCGATTGGTTGCCTCTCGTCTGCGTGCAGACCAAACACTGAACCCACAACCCAGACGTGCGCCCCGGCCGGGTATCAAACCAGCGACCATTCCTCGGTGGGCCGGCGCCCTACTGACTGAGCCACCGCGGTCTGTCTGGGCGCCATTTAAACAGAAGAGACCCCAGAACAGTGCTTGCCACCCAGGAGTGGCTTCCCACCCTCATCCCCACCCCCAGGGTATTTGGCAATGTCTGACAGGGGTAGGGTCGCTGGCATCCAGTCGGTAAAGGTCAGGGACGCTACCCAGTGTCCTGCAAGACACAGGATGGCTCCCTGCCAAAGGCCCAAAATGTCAGCCGTGCTGAGGCTGCGGAGCCCTAATCAGAGCGCTGGTGTTGACTAGGGCTGCGGTTCTTTCTGAAGAACTCAGGGTCACTGTACTCATGTCTAGCTTGTTCAGTGTGTGCTCTGGGTTCAGATTCTGTCTCCACTGCTTGCTGAAAGTGTCAATGGTGTGGAGGCTGAGAAACTCTGGTAGAAGAATGGAAGCATTGAGACGACTGGGCCCCCTCCCCCACCCCCACGCCACTGGGGGCGGGGGCAGGGACCTGTGAGCGTTGTGATGTGACCAGTCTCAGGTGAGATGTGCTGTGAGTGCAAAACACACACTGGATTTCAGATTTGGTACAATAAAAATAATGTAGAATAGTCAGGTGTTTATCTTGATTACATGTTAAAGTCCTATTTTAGATGTATTGGGTTGAACAAAAGGTATCATTAAAATTCATTCCACTTGGTGCTTATTCATGGTTTAAAGTGTAGTGACTAGGAAATTTAGAATTCCACATATGGCTCCCATTTGTGCCTCACAATATGTTTCTGAGGGATGGTGCCGAGTTACCCAGTGGTAATATTGATTCAGCTCCTCCCTCTGTGCGGAGTGCTGTTCTTTTTAAAAACATAGATCATTTGATTTAATTTTCACAACCACATCATAAAAGGGATATTGTTATCCTCATGTCCAATGTGAAGAAGCTGCGGCCCAGAGAGGTTAAGTAAGTTGCCCAAGGCCACTCAGGGAGTCAGTGTAGAGCTGGCTTCAGAATCTGGGAGCTGGACCACGTTCCACGAGGATGACCACTGGGTAAGGGTGGTCAGGATGCAGTCAGACAGGAGTGGGGTGACTCTGGAGCCACTGGACTCACGGAGAGAGTGGACACGCAAGTGGGAAGGGAAGGCTCACTGGGGTTTGCTCGGAGCAGCAGGTGGAAGGGGATGCTGTTTGCTGGGATGGGCCGGTGGGAGGAGGGAGCAAGGCTGGGCAGCGCAGGGCCCCGGGCTGGTCCTCTCCATCTGAGAGGACTACGCATTCAGCCAGAGATGGCAAGGAGGCAGCTAGCTTTGCAGGAAGGTGTGTGGGGTGCAGATAGACATTTGGGGGTCAGCCTAGGTAGATGGGATTTAAAGCCATGGCGTAGGGGAGGGATGGGCGAAGCAATCCCCTACAGAGAGTGCCAACATCGGAGAGCTGTTCGGGATGGAGCCATGGACCACCCCAGCCGCAGAGGCTGGGCCACAGAGAAGGAACCCAAAGGGAGGCGGAGAGGGAGAAGCCAGTGGAGGCAAGAGGAAAACAAAGCAGAAGATGAACGAATCTTAAGACACAGGTCAGGTCAGATTTCAGGCTCACCCCAGAGCCAGTGAGCCTCTGGCCACTTGGAGCAGGCTCGCAGGAGAAGTCCTCGGCCCGAGGCAGGACGCCCGGGCTCACCCTGGGCTGGAGCTTGGCAGGCCGGCCAGATCCATGCTGAGTCCCAGGAACCAGGCATCTCTGCTTCCTGAAAAGAGCAGGGAGGGGCTGTGTCTTGTGGCCCCAGCCAAGGCAAGAGGAAGGCCCTGGGGTGTGGGAAGGGTGACTCAGGCAGCTACTCTCATTTGGGAGTTGGAAAGTCCTTCCTTATGTCTGACTGCAATCCTAACTGCTTCAAAGGGACCTGCAGTTCTTTGCAGCTCACCTGAGCTGATCCCCTCATACTCATCTCTCTGTTGGCTGAAGACAGAAAGTGCTTTTTTTCCCACTGCGCCCTTTCCTAAACCTGTCTTCCCCAAGCCACCCCTGCTTCCTTCGCCCAGCGGGGATGCTTCTGCTCCTTGCAATGGCCCCAGATCCAGCTCAGGGCTCCAACAGAGTGTGGAGTTCAGGACACACGGGGAGGGGCCTGTGGGGACTCTGATCTGGGCTATTGGGGCCCTGCCGCTGACTCCAGAAGCTTCCAGCTGGTCCCACCTCTGAATCCTCATCTCTCTCAGCTGATTTGAAAGGTCTTTCTCCAGGAATCTGTTCTCAAGAACACTTGTTCCTGGTTTGGCAGCTTGCTCTCTGCCACCTGGCTCCTGACCGCAGTCATGCTGGCTTCTGCTCTCGGTCTGCAGGCTCCTGGCTGTGCCGCCCTCCTCGCCTTCGCAGGCCCAGGCTGGCTTGCCTCGCTCTCCTCCCCTCAGTCCTGTCAGCCCAGCCACAGCCCCCAGCCCCCAGCCGCCAGCCCCCAGCCGCCAGCCACAGCCCTGCCCCGGCGCTAATCTCTCCATCAGCAGCTTCTCTTCAACCTTGCTGCCCGCAAAACAAAGTGCTTTGTCGATGAAAAAGCCCTTTGGGGCTAAACACAGGAAATTAAAGACTCTGAGCGCAGTAAGAAAATCTATTCTTTTTCATAGATTTCTGCAATCCAATTGCTTCGGCTTCTGCCCGAATGGCTAGATCGGCTGGTCGTTGTTCACACCCTCGGGGACTGGCCGGTGGGGGTGAGGTTAACAAGGAGGGCCTCTGTCCGAGATTCCGCCATCTGCAGTTCATACCTTTGGGCACATGAGGCTGGCCACCTGGCCACGGGTCACCAGGTGACCTTGGCAAGAGGGAGCCTTCAGGCCGCCATCAGGGGCTAAGGCCTGGAGTGGGTTTGTTGACAGCCCCCCAAGAAACAGCACACCCTGGGGGGAGGCGGGGGAGAGAAGCTGGCAAAGCCAACTGAGTGCAGTGCGTGGAGGGAACAGCCTCCTGCAAGGACAAGAGGGAATCACGGCCACACCTTCTAGTCCCAGCAGGTAACTGCCGCTCTCGGTGACCCCACTGCTCAGCCTGCAAAAGGAGGAGGGTTGGATGGATGGTGCTTAAGGTCCCTGTCGGGTAGAATTGGTGCAACAAATGTAAGGAGAGTTTGATCCATGCGCCAGAGCTTTCGGGAGCCTCTCAGATAGTGTCCAGGGCTTTAAATCAACTGTGGCAACCAGAGGGCAGGCGGGTCCCCCTCCCCAGCAGCCTCTGGCCAGTCAGCTGTGCAGGTTAGAGCAGCTTGCTGAGTGATGCACAGACAGTCCCAGGAGGGAGGGGGGCAGGAAGGGGAACCAGTTTGTCACCGCAAAGCCCTATCATGTCTGAAAGGACTATTGTGATGGGAACGGCTGGGCACTTGCTGTGTGTTATCCACTCTTTCTCATCTCCCGGTGGGGCCCAGGAGGTGCGAAAGGGACTGTGATCCACCCAGCAGAAGATCGATTCTTTGCTCGCTCGATGCTCCCTCCCTGAGCCGTCATGCACTCCCGCGGTTTCAATTACTGCCTCCATGCCCTCGGTTCTTGGCCCTGACTGCACGTTAGAATCACCTGGGGAGCTGTAAGAAATACTGATGGCAGGCCCTGTCCCAGACCCAGCAGATCACAGTTTCTGGGGGCAGGTCCAGGTATGAGAATTTCTTAAATGCTCTTGTGCACTCAGGGGTAAGAACTGGTTCACCTTCTGACCACACTTTCTTCCAACTCTGATCTGTCTGTGAAGCTCCCCACCTGCTCCCTGGACTTCTTGCTTCCTCTGGAGGGCCTTACACGCAACCTGCCCAACTCAGGTTCACCATCTGTGCCACTCACTTCATCTTGAAGTCTGCTTCTCCCCAGGGCTCCCTCTCCTGGGGAACTTGATGCCACCATCCAGTGGTGTCAGCCAGCGATCTGAGGGCAGCCCTGCCTCTCTAGTCTGTATTCTTCGGGTCTGATCTGTCACTCTGCCAAGATTTGATTCAGCAGCTGTATCAGAGAGACCCAAAATACCAGCGCCCAAACAATAGCAGTACCTCTTCCTCACATGAAAGTTTAGGTAGGCAATTCAGGGCCGGTATGGCGGCTCCGAAATCACTGGGGCTGGGACAGGCTTCTTCTTGATCGTGCGCCTTTGCTTTCCTTCATATGCAGCTTTCTTCTCTCTGGCGCAGATGGCGCCTCTAGTTCCCACTGCCATGTCCCCATTCCCTTCCAGAGAGGGGGCAAAGAAGCCATGCCCCCACTTTGAGAGGCACAAACTGGATGTCCATCACATCACATCTGTTCACGGCCCATTGACCTAATCGGGCTCTCACCAGCTGCAAGGAATGCTGGGAAATGCATCCTATTGAATTTCCAGTTCATCCACTTCTCTACCTCATCTACTGCAACAGCTTCCTGGTGGTCTCCCCACATCCTCCAGCCTGGTTTTTTCCTCTGCATCTTGGATGATATTGTTTACATTCAAATGAGACCCGGCCATCTTTTCAGTAGCTTCCCACTGGCCTGAACAAAGCCCCAGAGTCTTGATGGCCCCCAAGTTCCTCACCACTGGACCCAGCCCTCTGGTCTCAAACAGAGCCAGTGTCCCTTGCTGTCTGTCCTCCAGCAGCACTGGCCTGAGTCCAGTGGGTTGAGGGCAGGTGTCCCTCTCTCTATTCACGGCCTTTGCTAGTGCTGCTTTCTCTGCTGCGACATTCCCCACCCGCAGCCCCTCCCACCCACTCCCGGCCCCCCTCAGTTGTCCTTCAGATCTCAGGCTAATGGACTGTTTCTCTGGGAAACACCTCTGGCTCCTTCGAGAAGATCAGGCCACACGCCCCAGAGGCTTACGGTGCCCTGTTCTTTTATTTCATCATCACATGTTGGGTTATGTTACTTGTGTGATTGTGGTCTAACTTCTGTACACCCCATCCCCCGACTGCGGGCTCCAGGAGGCAGGAACCGCCGCACCCCCAGCGCTCAGCGCGGTGCTTGGCCCAGGGGAGACCCTCACTGAGTGGTCTTTGCCAGCGTGAACCGTGAGGGAGGGAGAAGTGTGAAGCGTGACTCCCGGGTTTCTGGCTTGCCAAGGAGATGAATGTGGTACCACTTGTGGAGGTGAAGCGCCAGGAGGGGCTGCAGATTGACGCAGGGTCCTGAGGTCTGTGTTGGAGAGGCTGGGCGAGGGTGGGACGCAGGCCGTGGGGCAGAGGGATCTCGATCTCTGGGGAGGTGTCCTGTTGGAATCAACTGACTCCTGTTGGATCCTCAGTCTGGCCCAAGGTGATCGTGGGTCAAGTCCACCAGAACAGCAGCCATTTGATGGGGGAGTAGTGAGCAGCCTGGCGATGTGCCCAACTTAAGAGGGGAGGGATTGGGAAGGAAGGACCAGAAGAACTCCCAACTCTGGTTCTCCCCACTGAGTCCTGTTCTTGGAAGGGCCTGTCCCAGGAGCTGAGGCTCTGAGCGGCCAGCACTGTGAGCACCGTGAGGGGGGCTGGACGCTGCGCTGGCCCACCTGTGTGACCAGGCGTACCCAGGTGCAGTTCAGCTCAGCAATCACAGTGGACGGTCTGCTGAATGGCAGGTCCCGTGGGGATCAATAACGACGGCGGCGGTGGCAGCAGAGCGGTGTGGCGACTGCGTATAGAGTTCGCACTCATGCCAGACGCCATGCCAGGCACTATCTCAACACGTCCGCGCCACAAATCTCCTGCCACTATTCTTCACATTTTATAGCTGGGGGAACTGAGGCAACACAAAGTTACAAGCAAGATCACAGCTACTGAGTGGCAAACAAGAAGGAAGACTATAGCTCCTTGGGTTAGAAACACTTTCAGGCGTGGGATTGTCTCCTGGTAGTGTTGAGCCTAGCTATTGTCGCTCCGTTGGGTAGAGGGGGAAACTGAGGTCCATAGAGGGGTGTCTGGTGAATATAACACTTCTTAGCCACCCCAGTTCTCCCCGCCATTCTCTTGCCCATCTCCTTTTCTATTTTTATGACTAAATCAAGTTTTCCTTGGACGAGACAAAACTAATTTTAAGAAGGCAGGCGGCTGATGGGCTGGCCGCACAGTTCAGTAAAAGGTGATGGGTAACCACTTTCAAGATTAATTTTCAGAAGCCTGATGGAATAATAGTCCTTTGCAGAGCTTGGCAGTTTAAAAGGCCCTTTATAGAACCTGACCTTGTGAGACAGATAGTATCATCCATGAGTCACAAAAGACCCCAAGGGTGACTGCTAGGATCCTGGAGCTGGTGGATTATAGACAAGATAGAGACTTACACACAGACCTCCAGACTTCCAGTTCAGAGCAGTCTGTCCGACACCCGTTCATGTCTCTCTGTCTGCATCTTCCCCTCCTGGCAGGTGTCCAGATTAGCTCCCACCTAGGTCTTTCATTTTCCTCAGAGCATGTTTTCCTCCTTCCCCTCCCCACCAGCTTCTTTAGAACCCTGTTTTTGCTAAGTTCCAGCTATTCCATGGATGAATCAACTAATTCACACTAAAGTGTTAATGACTAATGATGGCTCTTGATATGTTTCTTCTCTGGAAGGTTTTAGATGTTTTTAATTGAATAATAACAATAACAAAATTCCTCTATGGGTCCTGCTCTTGGAGTTTTTAGAAACAGTTCCCATTCCTTTATCTTATTTTCTTCTCAGATCCGGCCCCACCTTTTTCTGTCTACTGCCATGGCCTTAGTTTAGTCCAGCCCTTCCTCCTCTGTCCGCAGGTCTCTAAGTAGTCTTCCTGCCTCCAATACAGGCTCCATCCTATTTCCCAAGTGATTCTGTTTAACATCCCTTGCTTTGAACTCTTCCCTGACTCTGCATCCTCCAGGAATAAAGCTCATCTCTTGGTCTAGTTCTTCCTACACCTCATACGGGGGACATGTCTGGGTGCCGTCAGCTGTCGATCTCTGCGCCACCCAATTTCAGGGAGGATTGCCAAGCTCTCCAAGTGAGAGTCTCTTCAAGCTCCTCCCACTTGACTGAGGTGAGGGGAAGGGCCCTTTGTGACCTGCCCCTCCTGGGAGCTCCCCCCACAAGTGTATCATGACCTGTTTTCTTCACCTCCTTGTCTTCTCTTGTACAGCCTGACTGGGGGGTGGGACGATGTTGGGTACAGTTTTGGGGCCATTCCCTTTGCAAGTCCTGCATGGACAGTCTCTCCAAACTGTTCTCCGGGCGGGGAGAATGGGCAGTGTTGGAAATGCAGACGAGTGTTTTTCATGTCCCAACAACTGGGCAATGCCATGGGCGCTCGAACTGGAGACTAAACGAAGGAGGCGAAATGGTTTACGTTGTAAAGGACGGCCTGGCAGTAGAGAGGGTCCTGACCCAAACGCCCACAGCTGCCCTCCTTGAGAAACACGTGCGGGGCTACAAGGAGGCGGAGATATCCGTGAGCAGCGGGGTGGTGACCTGGGTGGAATGCGGGTCTCTCACCACCAAGACGAGAGTTCTCTGCACCACATTGTCCCGCCTCTCACCGGAGGAAAATGATGTTGGTGAGGCACTGAACCGGAAGATTGCTGAGCGGGTGGAGGGACTTTTCCTGTGACCCCCTGATCCTGTGGGCGCAGGGGCCAAGTGAAGCTGGCCACACCGCCCCGTGTCATGCCTGCACAGCACCCGGAATGTGAGCGATGGCTTCTCCCTTCTCTGTCCAGGTGGCTGCAGCTATGAGGTCTGTGGGTCCATCCGTCCTTTCCGGGCAGGACTCTCTTGGTCTGCAGAGGAGTGAGCAGTGTGTGGTCAGACGTGTTGAGTGCCAAAGGGGGAAGCCTCCAGCGGGGCTGCGCAGACACGTTGGCGGGAAGAAGGCCGTGATCCCTCCATCTTGGAGATGCTAAAAGGAGAAGCAGGGGGCACCAAACACTCTGGTATATTTGTTATGGGGATGGTGACGGAGTTCCTCCTCAAAAAGCTTCAGGCTCATTAAGGAAAAACAGTAACCTATTCCAAGACACTAAAACCAGCTACAGGGGAAGCCAAGACAGTGGGTGGCAGAGAAGAGGAAAGGGGTTGAGGGGAGAGAAGACAAGCCGGGAGACCCACCTGGGGTATGTGGCTCCCTCCAGGCATTTGGAATTCATTGGTATCCCCATCCCATTTGTCACAGTCATCACGGTCGACATCCCCACGCCCATCTCCACCCCCAGCAGCACCAAGGACACCTCTGTGGCCACTCGCTCAACTGTCTCACCACGCCCGGCATCTCCACCTCTGGCCGTGTCTTGGCGCTGTGTCAGGGTAAGCCCTGGCCTGCTGCCCTCCTCCCAGATTCTCTTTCTCATGCTGGAAAAGGCTGGGGTGGGGGTGGGGAGCAGAGCTTCTCCAGGACAGAAGACCCTGCCACACCGGTGACAAGGAGAGTCAGCGTGCTCTGGGCTTTGGGATGGAGTTCAGCCCAGGTCTTCGTAGCTGTGAGTTTCCAGAAGCCTCTGTGTCTCAAGGGGCTCTGGTTTATCGTCTTAGGAATGCTAGTGGCCTTTTGGATTTTTTGATGTGAATCCCATCTTCAGAGTTCTGCAGGCTCATGAAGCATTGTTTGGAGGAATTTGTAGCAGGGATTGGGGCTTGGTCTTGGGTTAGGGTTTGAGGTTAGAGGTCTGCCCGTGGCTGGGGCAGGAGCTTCCCCTGAGGCTGGGATTAGAAAGAGGCTAATTCGAGACAAGGTCAGGGTTCAGTGTCCAGCCTGGGTCAAAGTGCTGCCTGGGGTTGAGTCAGTTCTCAGGACAGAAGTAGTGGCAGGTGTCCAGTATCTGAACCTCTGTTTTATATCCAAAATTTCTCACCAAGCACCGCCATTTTACCCTGGGTCAATCTGTTTTCCAGAGAGACCCCTCCCCTCTCTAGACCTTTGCCACAACCCTCCTTTGAGCCCTGAGGCCCCTGGGGCTGAGGACACAGCCCCACTCCTGCTCTGGGCTGTGGACTTCAGGATGAGATGGATGACCTTCTGAATTCAAAGGCCTCTCTCTGCAGCCGGAGCCTGCCATTGGAGGAGAGGCCACAACCAGGCCTGGTGCCCAGCCAGCCCTGGCAGCTGGGTGGCTAGCTGTAATGGGATTAGGGCTGGCCATGCCAGCCCTGCTGCACGCTGCCCCAAGCCCCTCCCTCCCTGCCTCCCCCTGCATCCTGATTAGGATGCAGCCCTGAGCTCTACCTACCCAGCCAGCCTCATTGTCTAGTGCCTAGCAACCCTCCCTGGGAGCCCTTTCCCACCGAGTCTTGGCCCCTCTCCCTGCCCCTCCCCTGGGAGCACCGACGCCACTTGTGTATTTATCGCTGCGAAGAAGCTGGTGAAGCAGAGCAGCTGGTCTCACCAGATCCTCCCAATGACCCGATTCCAAGAGTCTCTTCGAAAATTTCGGCCTTTTTGTCCAAAATCCCTGGGTCCTCGCTCAATTCTCAGACGATATCCTGAGATTCCCAAGTTCCATTCTGGAATTCTCCAAGTCCTAGAGTTCATTCTAGGAATCCCTGAATTTGGGAATTCCAGGACCCTCTGATATGGGTCTCAGATCATTTCATTGTATTCTAGAATTTGGTTGTTGTGTTCTCGGGGCGTCTGTGGTTCTCTGGTCCCTGGTCTCGAATCAGGGTGATGTGGTTAGAAGCTGGTGAAGGCACAGAAGCTGCATTTTCATTTTCTTTAAATTAGAACTCCTGAAAGGCGCAGAGAAAAACGGAAGTGCCGCCTGGGAAGAGGAAGGCTAGGTTCGCTCACCGAGCCAGCAGACGCTGTCCAGCTGCTCTTGGGGCTGGTGATGGAGCCGGGACAAAGAAAGACCCTGTCCCTAGCAGGTTCCCTCCTCATAGGGGAGGCAAATGTCAAACAAACAGTCATGTAATGCACAACATGTCAGACAGTGACGGCTGCGTTGAGGAAAATGATCAAAATATGGAGTAATTCATGCTTCATTGTTCTTACTCTGTGTTCAACACTCTTCTAAGACTTTACCTGTATTCAGTGATTGAAAAAGTGGATGCTGGTGTTTAGCCCCACCTTCTAGAAGAGGGAGCTGAGGTGCAGAAGGTTAAATAGCTTGAGTGGTAGAGCCAGGATTTGAACCCAGTAGTCTGGCTCCCAAATCTATGGTTAACTACTGTGTCTGGTGCAGGGTAAGGAGGCAGAGAGTAATGGTGTGGGAGGGGCTGTCCCGCGGGGAGGGCATGCACATTTGACCTGAGACTTGCAGATGGGGAGGCGGTGATGCATACATGCTCCCTAGGGCAGCGAGCCAGGCACCTTCTTCCAACTGGGGAGACCAGCGATCTCTGGGTTCCAGGACTGGGAAAGACTTCCTGTGGGGACCTGGTTTGGGGGGGGGGGGCAGGCCTGGGGAGAGGACCCTTTCTCCAGCCTGGTCAGATTCCTCTGTGCCCTCTCCTCCCTGAACACCCAAGACAACTCCTCTCCTTTGCAGGGAAGTGTCCTCAGAACGCAAAGGAAAGAGCTAAGAGAGACAACCCCTTGGTGACAGGTCTAATCAGGCTGGCTAATTATGAGTAATGAAGAGACGCCGCCCCTCTTGTCAGGTCCAGCGTGAAACAGAGTGAAGACTTAATTTCCCTGGGAAGGAAGGAAGGGGGAGCGGTGGCCAAGCATCCTTGACCATCCCGCATGCCTGGCCTCCTGATGCTGCTCTCAGTCTGTCCTGCCCGCAGACCCAAGTGAGGCAAGGGGGGCTAGGCAAGGGGGCTCGGGGACAGTGGGATCCAGCCAGGTGAGCTGAGTCCTGGCTTGGCGAGTATGCCTGTTGCATTTTTGGACAAGTTACTTCACCTCCGAGACTTGGTCTGTTCATCTCTAAACCTGAGCTAATCACAACCCCTAACTACAAGCTTCATAAAGATTCGAGAAGTTAGTAAAATAACCCAACAAGGTGCCTGGCACAGAGTCGCGGTGCTCGATGGCCGTGTTATCGTTGTCTGAACTTTGTCATCTGTTGCCTTGGACGACTTGAAACACATCTGTCCTGTCTCCTGGCCTTGGCTCCACCTGCAGTGACCCACTCATTCACCCAATCGACATCTCCCGAACTTCATGCCACGCCCGGGGGATGGAACAAGACCCACACAGGCCCTGACCTCGGGGAGCTTTGGTCACTTGGGTGTCCCCGTCCCAT
>PVJI01015242.1:23386-41761 GCA_004026765.1 Micronycteris hirsuta | reverse complement strand
TCTCCTGGCTTCTAATCTCACTCTTTCCTGATAAACCATCCTGGAATAATTCTCTTTCATATGGAAATATATTTTTTGTCAGTATCCTCATTCTTCCATTTTCCCTTCCCTGTAAGATAAAATCTCAGCATACTTTGCCATTCACAAAGAAATTTTCACTTACTCACGCTGCTTCAACTTCTCCCACTCTTCCCCAGTGCACCAAGCCACAGCCATCCCCAAACAGCTTGCTATTATTCCTTCATTAAGCCAGCCTCTACATCCTTGACTGAAATTCCCTACCATCCGACCTCCCTTTCACTTAGAAAACTCCTACTCACTTTTAATTTTGGCTAAACCACTGCTTCTTCAGGGAAGTCTTCTTTGGGTCCCTCCTACCTAAGCTTGAGACATCCTTTTCTTTCTGCTTCCATTGACTATTACTCCACAACAGTGGTTATTACATTGTGTTGGAATTGCCTGCCTGTTTCTCCTGTAACCTATGAATTTTGAGGAGCAGAAACTGTCATTTCATTTTGCCATAGACCCAGTACATGTCATAAACACAAATAAATATTAAATAAATGGATGATGTGAATAGGGTACAGGTGAGCCCTTCATTCCCTCTCAAAAATAACTAGAGAGGGAACCAAAATAACAATAAAGTCAATAGTTGGTGTGAGATAATGCTCCAGGAATCCAATGTATTCAATCTAAACAAAGCAGCAGTCCTAGGCAAGCATTGAACCAGATATGCATCATTTCCTGCAATGACGCCATTGAGATATCTTCAACTGGGCATCCAGTTCTAGGAATCATTTAGTGAAAAATGTCTTTTCCGATCCAAAGATTTCTTGGTACTATGACACAAATTTTTGAAAGTTCCAATAGGACTCTCTCCTCATGGCCTTTGAAAGGGACCCTCCTGGTGGAGATGTAGCTCACAGCTGCATGGACGAGAGCAACCGCCTTGAGGGAGACCACCCACACAGGCCGCGCAGAGGGAAAGCGGGAGCGCTGGCTGGAAAGCCAGAGAGGATCTGAAACTGACCTGAAGGCATGAAGAGCTCAAACTTAAGACTTCAACCATCAAAACTTGTGTCTAAAACTGAAAAAAAAAAAGACTTTCATGAAACTAAATTTTCCTTTTGTTAAGAATAAAATAAAACTACCAAAAGTATATCTAAAGTTTCGTTGCAGTGCCTGCATAGTTTAGTGGTGCATCTAACAGTGCTTGCTTGCTGATTACTTGAGTTCAGTCTGTCACTGATTTTATATACCAATATGCCACTAATACTTACAGATTCCAAAGCACTTGTCATTGTATTTATGATATTATAACACATATATAAACACATGTATAAATTATAGGGAGCTATATACGTGCATATATATTTATATATATTACATATGTGAAATAGGATATGGGAATAGGATAATAGGAAAAATATATATTTCACATATATATCATATACATATATGCACATATATAGCTCTCTATAATTTATACAGTGTGAAATATACATATTTCACATATATATAATACATACACATATTATTTATATACATTAGGGAAGAGTAAAATAGCACTTGTATTAGAAAAACAAACCCCAATGTCATACTCCTTTAATTAAAAAACTTCCATATTAAACAGCTTCCTCACTCTTTGAAAAGATCTATTTGAAAAGTAATAGCCAGCTCAAGACTATTTCTGGGGTGAAATTCACCAGACTTTAGCTTCCAGTCATTGTTTAAAGTGTTCCAGATGAAAATGAAGAAAAGATTCCCAAGGAAATGATCTAGGACCCTAGGACTCATTGATGCAAGCTCTAAAAGAGGCTAATTATTCAAATGTAGCCCAAACATAATTCTAAATGTAGGTGAAACTCCATATCCTTATAGTTGGAAAACAGCAATGGTATCAAGAAACATGTTGAGCTCCTGTCTTCCGTGGTTCTCTTCAGGACACACGGCTCCAGCCCCTCATGAACTCACACTTTGGTTAGACATAAATATACATACGTAAACATATGAACACAACTAAATTCGGAAGGCAGCCTATCGTACATGTTACAGAATTGGTACAAACCAAAAACCACTTCAAGAACCCGGAGTGGGAGAGATTCAATACCAACTAGGGGAGACTCTATGCAAGAAGTAAGTAGAGGGAGAGAAGTCTCGAAGGAAGTACAATTTGGGAGAGAGATGGGCACTGCAGGAAAAGAATACGCGGAGGGCAAAGGCACAGGGGCAAATTTCCTGCTGCCACCTCAGGGACTACGCAGATGCTGTTCCCTCTGCTTGGAATGTGCCCCTTAGATATGCCAGTGGCTCACCCCCTCACTTTCTTCAGGTCTTTACTCAAAAACCACCTTCCCAGTGCAGCCTCCCTGGCTCCCTTCTCTAAAATGTCAGCCCTTGCGACCCCTAATGCTTCGTTCGCTTTCTCTCTTTAGATGTTCTCTTCAATACGTACCACCATCTAATCTATGTGTTTTATATTTTAGTTCTTTTTCCTACTCTTTGTTTCTTCCACTAGAATGTAAACTGAGCAAAGCAGGTTATTTTGTCTGTTTTGTTTACTCCTGGATTCTCAGCACCTAGAATGGGGCCTGGCACAGAGTGAGCACTCAGTGCATGTTTGTGGAATAAATACGTGGTATGGAGGAGTACAAGGCTGATGAATGGGCTATTATTAAAATATCAAATAGACAGAAATAGAAATTTTACATGAGGGAATCAGGTTTATGAATTTGGACAGACAGTTTGGAGACAATTGGGGAGAACCTAGAATGTCCTGCCAAGCACTCATAAATAAATGGCTCCTGGGACAGTTTGAAGGGCCGTCTGGTCTACTTCTCTCATTTCTCGGTGGCCCCTCACATAAGTCATCCTAGACAAAATCAGCTAATCGGCTTTCTATTTACTCAAGGTTCATTGCATGCCTCTTAGAGACTGAGGCAGACATCACAGAGCACAAATTTACAGCCTGGTCACCTCACTTTCAACCTCAGAAGAGGATGTTTACATCTTTGCAGAGCTGGCTGCTAAATTCCCTCTCATTGTTTTGGATGATTGGCCCTGGATATAATTTCCGTTCACTCTAATGGGAAAATTGGAAAGGAGCGGGTGGTTCAGTGTGAAAATGAATATTTTCTGTTATAAAGTCTGAGAAGCAGCTCCCTTTGAAAGGGGCCCATAGAGGCCGCTGGCTTGTTGGCACTCACCACTGTGTTTGTGCTTACCAGCAGAGAAAATTCTAAGCATTAGAAGCCTCGGTGACATGTATTTATTATCTGTCTGTGTGCCCTAGTCAGGGTCCTGAACTCCACCTGCATCCATTTCCAACATCTCTCTCCCATTTAGGTGTGAAGAACACATATAGAAGACACGAGACACGGTATACACTGAATATTCTACACGGAAGGGAGCTGGAATCTCAGCTGGCTGCCGCTCCACACCGAATTCCCTTGTGTATAGAGCATTCACAGGTTCGGGTGTCCATTGGCAATATTAGTCCCCACCTGCTCCCCAACAGAGAGCATGTAATATTTTTTGAAAAGGTGGAACAAAAAGAAATGACATAAGAAAGAAGTGATGGAGTAGAAGCAGGGAGACATCCAGTCAACCACCAACCACACAAAGTAGGCATTCAGTATCTACTTGCTGAATTGAATTATTTGTTGAAAGCTTAATTTGTTTTGAAGGAACATTTACTCCCATTTAGTTGGTTTAAATGAGTCTTAATATAACTGACAATAAGCTATTGCACAGCTAGCAAAAACAAACTTCTGGCAGCATGCTCTGATTGATGAGATGAAAAAAAAAAACCAACATTTCTAATTAACATGGGAAATTCTTGAGTGAGATATTCAACAAACTGCAATAAAAACAATGAAAAGAGTTCAAATACCTACAAAAAATCACCTCCATTTTCAACCCCTTTTTTAAATCAGGCAGAGAAATAATAACTTTATATCTTTTTAATGATTTTTCACCTCTATATCCAATACTTGCTTTTCCGATATGAACATTACACAGCTCGTAGGAATTTTAAAGCAAAAAGTGCATAGAAAATGTTCACCAACTTGACCAAAAAAAAGAAAAAGCTAAAACATCAACGGAGAGAAAAGAGACAGTACAATACTGTTACAAGCTTCTGTTTTATTCTGAGCCCAGCAATGGGCATCGGCTTTAGGTCTCTGTGTCTAGTGCCATGGATGTGGGCACTAATCACCAACAAGCCCACAGCTTGCAAATTTCAAATCAGGCTTGTTAATAATGTAGACACAGATATATATATATATATTATTTAGAGTGCATTTTCCTGTTTCAAAGAGGTGACTTGTGTCTCTGGAATTTAAAGTACTAATTTTATAACAAATTAGAAAAAAAAAAAAGATTTTACCCTTATTTAACTTTCCTCCTTTACATGTATTTTTAGTAGTCAGATTGCTATTTATACTTTGTCTACACAGTCAAATGATACAGATTTTGCTGACATTTTCAAGCTCATGAAAATTGTCCTAATTTCCTTAGGACCCATAATTTCAAACTTGATACTGTTGAGCCTTTTCTGGAAAGTGAAAGGAGAAAATGAATATTTATCAAACAGCTTTTCTGTGCCTTCCTGTGTTGGATGCCAACTTTGTATGTTGGGTGTCTTCTTTGCGTGTTTTATATGTCAAGTCACTCCAATGTAGGTATATTATCCTTATTTTACCCCTGAGGAAACTGAAACTCAGTTACTGGCCCACGGTCACACGGCTAGAAATAGCCGAGCCAGAATCCAGTCCAGGTTTGTTGGGTGCCAAGGCCCGGGCTCTTGTCCACGAAGGGTCCAGAGGCAGGTTATGTAAGAACTGGAGGGGCCTCGGAGATTGCCTAATCCACACAGCACACCCCCCTCCTTCCCCCATTTGCTTACAACCCTGCCAGATACACACATTTCAGACAAGAGCACTGGAAATCAGATCATTTAAACGCTCTCCTAAGCCGCAAGTCATGCAAATGGTGAATGTACTTATACAAAGTGACACTTTAAAGGTGCCAAATTGATTTTTACATTCTCCCCACCCAATGTTTTAAAGTGAACTTTATTGATATATACAGAAAACTTCATCTAGTTAAAGTATACAAGTCAAGGACAGATGTATACACTCTTGAAACCACCCCAAAATCAAGATATAGACCATTTCCACCTGCCCCGAAAGAGCCCTCAGGTTCCTTTGTGGGCTATTCTTCCCTGTAGCCATAGCCCGAGGAAAAGCAGGTCTGCTTTAATCACTGTTGGCTGCTATTAGTCACTATTTCCATTTTCTGGAATTTTATATAATTGCATGCACACTGTCTATACTCTTTTGTGTTGGGATTTCTTCCTACAGCATAATGGTTCTGAGATTCACCCATGTTGTGTGGTAGTAACTTACTCCCGTGTACTGCTGAGTTGTGTCCGTTGTATGGATGCACCGGCTTTTGTTTCCCCGTTACCTGTTGATGGATATTTAGGTTATTTCCAGTTGCTTTATCTATTGTAAATAAAGTTGCTGTGAACATATATGTATACAAATCTCCATGTTATCATCTGTTTTTATGTTTATTGGGCAAATACCTCACAGCGGGATGGTGAAGCAGTACAGGATGAGCAAAAGTAGGCTTCCAGTTGTTCATACACACATAATAATACAATAATTAATAAACAAGAATATAAGAATAAACTTTGTGTTTTGAGTATTCACAACTGTAAACCTACTTTTGCACCACCCTGTATATTAGGTGTCAATTAAATTTTTTAAGAAACTGACAGTTTTCCAAAGAGGTTATACTATTTCACATTCATACCAGCAATTTTATGTTCTACTTGCTCTATATCCTTGCCAATATCCTTGCCAATACACACACACACACACTTCATTTGCATTCCTCTGATGGACAATGATGTTAAATATTTTTATGTGCTTACTAGACATAATAATATCTTTTATAAAGTGTTTAATTTTTACTCATTTTTTTATAAGGCTGCTTGCTTATTATAGAGTTTAAGTGTTCTCTTTATACTCTGTACACAAATTTTCTGTAAGATATATGGTGTGGTGGTTTTAAAGCTATGTCCACAAATTCTTGGATACCTCTCCCCTCAAGAGGTAGAGCTTAGTTCAACTCTCCTGGAGCAGGGGCTAGTTTTAGGGACATGTGTCTAGTGATTAGAATGTGACGGTTATAGTATATCACTTTGGAAAGTTGATCATAAAAGGACTGCAGCTGTTCTGTTTTGTTTTCCGTAGTTCTTTCTCTTGAGTTACTCACTGTAGGAAAAACTAGCTGCCATGTCATGAGGACAGACAGGAAGCTTGTGGAGAGTCCCATGTGACTAGAAACTAAGATGTTGCTGGTAGATCTTCTGCCAACAGCCAGGTATGTGGGCTTGGAAGTTTATCTTCCCCCAGTCAAGGCTTGAGATAACTGCAATTCCAGCCCACAGCTTACCTGAAGCCTCCCAGATTGTTGACCCCAGGAGAATGAGAGAGAGAGAGCATGGTCGTTCTAAGCTGCCTACTTTGGGGGGAATTTGATATACAGCAATACATAACCTATGTGCTTTGCAAAAATTGTCTCCCACTCTATGGTTTGCCTTTCATTTTTCTAAAGGCGTCATTTAAGAGCAAAAGCTTTTCATTTGGATGGGCATATTTATTATTTTTCTTTAATAGTTTATGATTTTTGTTTCTAAGACCTCTTTATCTACCTCAAGGACACAGAGATCTTTTCCCATGTTTTCTTCTAAAGTTTTTATTGTTTTTCTTCTTAAATTTGGGTTTATGTTCTATTTCATATATGGTGTGAGATAAAAACCAAGATTTTTTCCTTACAAATATTCCCTCTCTCCACCACCATTTGTTGAAAAGAATTTTTCTCAATTACACTGCCATCTTTGCTAAAAATCAACTGATCTCAAACATATCTCTGAACTCTCTGCTTCACTGATCTGCATGTCTACGTTCATCAGAACCACACTGTGTTGATTACTGAGGTTTTACATTAAGTCTTGATACTAAGTAGCATAAGACTCCAACTTTGTTCTTCTTTTTAAAAGTTGCTTTGGTCATTCTAGGTCATTTTGCACTTTTATATACATTTTAAAATCAGCTTCTCAGTCTCTATCAAAATAGGCAGCTAAGATTTTGATTAGGAATGCATTGAATCTACAGCTCAATTCAGGGAGAATTGAACTCTTTAAAATATTGAGTCTTGGCTGCATATTTTTCACAATATCATTGAGTTTGGGGGATATGACTAGCGCGGAATGCCAGACATGAACTTCCTGTTGTGCAATGACTTGGCCTTTATGAATTTAGTTTTACAGAGTTTAGATCCAAGTCTCAACTCCCCGCTGTGGGTGTGTGTTGGTTTCCTCGTCCATAACGCAGAGCAGGAGGACACTTGTCTCTGGGGACAGCGGCCAGAGCTAGACAGAGACAGAGTGAGGGGGCAGAATTAAAGAAGCACCGTTCTCTTTGATGCCAAGAATTGGAGGACAATAAATGTTTTCCTAGAATAATTTTGAAAAAGAATTAAGAATGCATCTTAACTAGTAAAAATTTTTTTTGTTTTGATGTCATTTTCTGGTGACCTACAAATGAGTTACACAAGCAGCTAATATTTTATCCAAACCTGAATCTGGCTTTGTTTCATTTATTCATTCAAGAAATATTTAGTACATTCCAGACCTGGGTTAGGCACTCATTATGGGATGTGTGTGTGTGTGTGTGTGTTCTTGGTGTGCATTAGTATACCTATCATTGTGTATGTGTTTATCTGTACTTGTATAAGTTTAGATAAAAATTATTGTTGCATTTCTCCTCTCTCTATCTTTTGACCTAACATAGAAACTATGTATCACTGATTATTTCAACCTCTTCTCAGTTTATTATGTTTCTGACACTGTAGCAAAAACATAATTTCTCTGGCCTTTCTTTTGAAGTTTGAAGAAGGAGAATAGGAGAATAACAGCAGGAAAACCCTGCCCTATGGAAGAGCTGAGGCTGCAGGCATTCCATATCACAAGGGAAACACAAAAGCCGACAAGTCTTCCTCTGTGCCTATTTGGTGCCTGGACTTAAATATACTGAAGCCTCTTTATGTCAATATCATCACAACTCGAATTTCACTATTTTCCTTTAATGATTTAAGAAAGCTGAAAGGATGCAGGCAGAGCTGGTAGGAGGTTTCTGCTATGATCCCAGTGAAAGGAAACTTAAATCAGGACCAGTGGCAGCAGTAGATATGGAGAGAAGGGGTGCATGTGGGCAGGATCACAGCTGCTGACAGGCTGGATGTTGGGTTTGAGAGAGAGAACGACGCCCAGGTCACTGCAACTGCAGATGCTACTAAGTTCACTGAAATTTGGGAACAGCAGGTGACAGGATTGGTGGGACAACATAATTAATTGGCCTTAATATGTCATATTCATGTTGAATTTAAGGTGTATTCCAGACTACCAATGGGAATACATAAGGACATTACAGACCCTGGCATTCAAAGGAAAGACCTCGGCTACAGAGATAAGTGTTCATGTCCCAGCTTTGGAGAGGGGAATTAGAGCATGGTCACGGAGCTTGACTGAAAACCAACAGGCCCAGGACTGAGCCTTCAGGAATTCTAACGTTTAATGGCCATGTGGAGAAGCATGAACCTAAAAAGGAATTAAGGAAGAACAGAGAGAAAATTAATTGGAAAACCAGTGGAGAGTGGAAGCCAGAAGAAAAGAGTGTTTCAAGAAGGCTGGAGTGTGGGGCGGTCTACAGTGTTAAATGTTGCTGAAAGCAAGAAAAATCAGAACGGGATTGGCAACCTGCTTTCCAACTGGACACAGGTTCTAGCTAAGGGGAATCTTATTACTAAAAGAGAGAAAGAGAAGGAAGAAGGAATGAAGGAAGAGAGGGAGGGAGGAAGGAATGAAGAAATGGAAATAATTTTTTAAGACAAAAAAGAAAAAACTAGAGGCATGATTCTTGGCATGCTCTACCTATGGATTGAAGAATCCAAGTTTCAGATTCCTCATCAAATTATCATCTTTGGCTAGCAAGCAGAAAATACATTTCTTTACCTTTTGACAAATTAGAAATGTCAGTGTTCTCCCCTGAGGAAAATTCTAGATGTGGAATTTTTCTGGCTTAAAAAAAAAAAATCTTTCACCACCTACATCGCCATGCTCCAGGAGGGAACTCAGCTCAGTGAGCCTCTCGACTCCCCCCGAGACCGAGCTCCTGACTTCCCTGCGGCCTGCAGCTCCCAAGCCGGCCGGCACTCAGTAACCCAGCGGACTTATTTCATAAGCACCCTTTCAGACAGCCCCGAACTGGCCATGTGTGCAGAAACTCCCCTATGTTCAGGGGTAAACCAATTTTGAGATAGGAATAGAAACATATCCAATCAAACAAAAATAGAGGCTATTACCACAATATACATTTTTTCCCAAAGTTGCTTTCTGACACACGAATTTTTTTGGATTTTCTTAGCACATAAAATTTTACACTGGAAGTCCAGATGCCTGAACTTCATTTTGTTACATAAACCAACTTACTTTAGGATGAGGGCAAACAGTTGACCATCCTGAGTTTCGGTTTCCTCATCTTTAAATTAAAAAAAAAAAAAAAGCCCATCTTGCCTGTGCCTCATCACTGCCACAGTGACTGCTGTCACGCACAGAGTTGTTCTTTAAGAACCACAAGACCCTATTAGAATGCCATGGAGACATTTTCATCAGTGTCTTCAACCTATTATGAGATGACTTGTATTTCCAAAGGTGGTTAAGACAGACAATCAACAGAACAGCCCCTAAGTGCTTACAGCAGGGATTTCAAAACTTTGTTTTATTTGGGCATCATAATTCATATCCTATAATTTCCGTGGTATTTTTAAAAATTTAACCCTGATACTCTCAAAAACAAACAAATAAACACGCAAATAAATGCCTTGCTTTGGCTTTACCTTAACACATTTTAAAAATAACTCCACTGTATCCAGACCACAAAAGTCACCCCCACCACCCACTTCATTGTCACTTTCCCGCGAGGACTTCCCTGACTTTAGCCCATCCCGCCAGCCCTGTCTGCGGCCCGCAGCCACAGGGCCCAGCGTGTGCCGTGCGCTTGTGTTCTGGCCTTTATTCTTTCTGGTTGTGCGCCTCCCCACCTTCAGCTAGGATAATGGAAAATGGCACTGAAACTTCCAAAGCACATCCCATTGTTCGTTCACAGTTCTTCACAGAACCTAACCCACACCAGACACGTATATTTCTAAAACTCTTAGACTGAAATAGCAGGAGGCAGTGTGTGGGGCAGAGAATAAAGACTCAGAAGTTAGAAAACTGGAGTTCTAGCTCAGCTCTACCACTCACTAGCTGGTGGCACTAATTTGCTTAACGTCCCTGAGCCTTCCTTATCTGCAAATGAGAAAGCTGGACTAAGTCCAGTCCCTTTGAGTTAATTCCATGAAAATCAAGATTGTATTTTACGAATTCCTTCCAGCAATTACCTTCCAAACTTCTCCCTAAAGAGTTCACGACACCTAACCTGAGTTTTCAGAGTCTAATCTCTGGTTATTCTTCCTATTACTACTTCTAGTATTACCACAGTATTCATTCGGCTCCTCCTGTATGTTGGGTCCTGTGCCAAGCACTTTCAATATTAACCTCTCTGAGGTATTAACCCAGTCAGGGCTTGAAGCGCTGCTCTGGGAAGTGGCTAGCACAGCCCATCCTGCTTCACTCCTAAGCCTGGACACCGAATGCCACACTGGCACTGCCACCCATGCTGCCACTGAACAGGCCCTTCTGTTACCATCCCTGTGAGAAATTCCATTTGACCACAATTCTGGGGCAGGTGCCTGCACCCCAGTTGCAAGGAAGGCAGGAAAAGCAAGTAGCTGGCATTATACTTGCTGGGGATGCATTCCTTAAACACAGGAAGTAGCATCCCCATGCTGCTTGTCAATCAAAAAGAACGACAAATGTCCATCTAAGTATCTCCATCGTTATAATTCCTATTTTTTCCGATCAGGAACATGAGGCTTAGCAAGGGTAAATAACTTGCTCAAGGTCAGAGAGATGGCACGTGGCCAAGTCAGTCTATCTGAACCCAGTAACACTATGCTTCCTTCGGGCTCAAGAGCTTCCATTGAACGTGAGCCTTCAAGGACAGGTTCGTTTGGGCTGCGGATTTCATTATCTTCCTCACCTTTATCATTGCCATTAACAGTATCACGATATTGAAAGACAACCTACAAAGTTGTGACTCGGTGAACAACCTACCCACGAACTCCCACGTCACAGGGATGTACCTGTTGATACTGATAGGCAGGAAGATGTATTTCAATAAAAATATTTTTAAACGTAGTTCCCATAGACAGAATCAGAATAGACAAACATCAGGAGCAAAGTCATAACTCATAGCTCTGGAGCCAAAGCTTAGCACCAGGCGGATGTTAGAAACAGTGTTTTTGTCTCCTAAAACAGCCGCCATCTGCAACTAAACTCAGTAACAACAACTGTCCATATTGCAACCTGTTCTCCCTGAAGCCGTTTCCGTCACAATCATGAAAGAGGAAAGCTCTGGTCCTCTGGTAATAACTCAGCGCAGTCAGGAGAACACCACACACTTAAAGGGTTGGATTCATTTCAAGAAAGCCCGAGGAAAGCAGTCCTGTCCCCGCTCCCCACGCACCCTCACACAGCAGCTCTCCAGCCCAGAGGAGGCCTGCTCTGCAGGCAGTTCCGGGCTGCATGTGGGAGGGGAAGAGAAAGAGGAGCAGCAGGGACACAGTCGATCTATGGATAGCCCCCAAACCGCATTTTATAGTTACAAGCATTAGTCCCCTTTACTGTGAACCTTCTGCCAGAACTGAAAACGAGAAACAAAATCTCTAATTGGGGGGTTGCTCTCCCTGCCCTGCCTCCCAGCCTCTTTCCGTTGCCTTGGTAATAAGCAGGTAAAGGGCCCAGAAGCCAGGGCAGGGCGGATCCAACGGCAGGGCCGTCTACAGAAGCCAAAAAAAAGCAGCTACTCGCTCATGAAGGAACCAAGAATCAGCGACATTCTTGCTCCCCAAGCAGCACCTGTCATGAGTTTCTATTGAGCTTTGATCAATTTCTAGAAATTACTTTGATTTCCCTAAACTCACATGGCTAATCTGCTCCACCTCACTGTAGAGAGTGTTGTGAACTGTGTGTACTCACTTGTCCTTAGTCATCTGATTCTAATTTAAACATACTCTTCCCAGCTACCTACTCCAACCATAACTGCTCATTGTACTTATCATAATAATTCACCTAAAACAAGCAATAAAACAAAATGGAGCTTCCTCCTGTGGCCAGGGACTTTCACAAAGCTGAGGCCTGCCGGCAGTTACAGGCCTTTCGTTCCAGCACCTTTACCATGGCTAACAAAGCCTCTCGGTCCTTCGGAGCTGCAGTCCTTGGAGACAGGGGGCAAAAAGAACAGACAAAAATGATGGAATCTCAGAGCTCTCATTTTTCAAGCTGTTTCATGCTGACACATGCTACTCTTCACGAGCAGGAGCCACTGGAGAGCTATTTAAAGGTCATGCACCAAGAGAATTTAGAGAGAATATTCCATATCCTGAAGGATTAAGAATGTTGTCTTTTAAAATAAATAATAATGGTTTTACCTGTAGACCCTTTGTCAACCACACCAACATAACTTTAAATAATCAAAGATTATTTAGAAGAGGAATATCAGTTGTTGACATTTTGAAAGAATGGAATAAATTGTAGACAGGTCTATTGCTCTCATTGGTAACCTTGATTGGCTTAGTTCATTTTACACACCCAAGGGTGAAAGTACTGTGATTGACGTGATGAATGGTCCCAGCAGCGAATCAAAAGAATTTAAAGTCTGGCTTTGGGTCCATCACTCTGAGAAGCAGATGAACCAAACCTGAGTGTGTCAGAGGGGTGTTGCAAGAGAATATGAATTCCCCAAGATCACACAGCCAGGTCACAAGTGCGGTCTTCTGACTCTGCTCAGGGCACTGTTTCCCCCCCCCACTGTTTAGACTTCCTGCTTTAAAGAACAGACATATCAACTCAGCGAAGAACAAAATGTGATGAGATATCATCATTAGCTGAAAAGCACCACTCAGACTGAGAAAGATCACACCACTGAGGTGCCATCTTCACTGTTCTTTCTCAGGTTTATTTTTAAATGCCATTCTAGTACCTTTGGAAATGTCTGCAGCTCTTTACATGACATGCACCCTCCCCTGCCCTGTGCTTCTCCAAACTCTGTGTGGCCATCAGAGCTCCATGTGAGCCCTGCAGTATTTATCCAAGACGCTTTCTTTGATCACCCTGGCCCTCAATACCTCATCGCACGCCAAAACAGAGGCATCACAGCAAAAGGTGAAAAATGAAGGTTTTAATTAGACAAATTTAAGTCTAGATGCAAAATCTGCTCTTTCCCAGGTATACAGGTTAGTGTGTGTTACTTTCCCAGGAGGGAAGGTCATATATTTTCCTCATATCATGTTTAGTTTAAAAACAAAACAAAACAAAACCTTTTTAGCATTTAGCGTCTAACCTAGAGCTTCCCAAACAGAAAGCGAAGCAGAGCTGTGGCCTAAGAATGGATCACATTGGTCAATCTCGTCAGCATCTGGGGCAGCCAGAGAGAGCTGGAGGCAACTGGGGAGGCCAGAGTCTGCCAGGCTCCCACCTCTGGCCTCGAGCAGCTGCCCTCAGGCTCCTTGGTCCCACGAGACAACATGATGAGTTGATTCTAGCACCTGCTGCCCTCCCCCACTTGCTGAACACAGTGAGGAGGCCCTGTACTGCCAGGTCATCTGCGTCAGCAGCCTGCTATGGAGTAGCCACCACCCATCAGGAATAAGAGACCAAAAGTTGTAAAGGGTAGTCCCAGGTCGAGCCAGTATTGGGGATGCAGATGGAAAATGAGATAGTCAAGACAGGGGCTCTTGGAAGGTTCAGCTCCAAGCAGCAGACCCAAATTTCTGTCATCACGTATTTTGGATACTTTGTCCATTTGAGGCTGATCTAATCTTTTTAATAGTGTCCAACCTAACTGCAGAGGACTGGTTTTAAAAACATCAAGTGAAGAGTAACACCACCAAAAACGTCAGAGTAGGGAGCTCCAGGAGTTAGCACCTCACAGACCTGCCCTGCCAGGAATGTTGAAGGGAGTCCTTCAGGCTAAAACCAAGGACACTAGGTAAAAACCTGAATCCATATAAATAAATCAATATCAATGGTAAATATAACTACATAGGTAAATATAAAATCTAGCATTTTATTTTTTGTTTATACCTCCTTTAAATGGGCTAAATGGACTAAATGGACTAAAAGTAACTATGAATTTGTGTCAGTTGGCACACAATATATACGGATGTAATTTGTGACATTAGTAACAGAAGATGGGGAAAAGAGAAAAAGAAAAGAGAAGAGTTAGTGTATGCTATTAAAGCTAATTTGGGTACCAATCCAAACTATATTGCTATAAATTTAAATCCAAAGATACAAATGGATTGAAAGTAAAAGATGGAAAAAAGATATTCCATGCAAATAGTAACCAGTAAAGATCTGGCATGGCCATACTAATACCAAAAAAAATAGATATTAACTAAAAAATTGCTACAAGAAACTAAGGCATGACCCCCCCCCAAAAAAAAAGAAACCTGGAATTATCTTCTGGAGGGCAGGCCCTTGTAGTTCAGGCTTCACCCGCTGAGTGTTCTAGGAACCCATCTGTATCCGTGTGCCAGCTGGTGTTGTTGTGAGAGGTTGTGTTCAGCTTCAGTGAATTTTTTTGGAAGACTCTCTCAATGCATTTGCCCATTTTGTGATGGATAATTTACAAGCACACCTGCTCACACTGCACTGAGCATTCAGAAGTTTTGGACCAAAAACGGCATGACCCCCGTGTCTCACCCTTCCTATTCACCTGATCTCACCCTGAGTAACTTTTTTTGGTTTCCCCTGGAAGAAAAAATTCCTCAAAGGGAAACATTTGCTAATGTGGAAGAGGTGAAACAAAAAATGGCAGAAGCACTAAAAGGCATCAAAATGAACGAGTTCAAAAACTGTTTTGAGCAGTGGACCTCAATAGGTGTGTTGCATTAAATGGAGAGTACTTTGAAGATGATAAGTTTAAACATGTACGAATAGATACACAACTTTTTTTTTAATTTAAAGGATAATTTTAGATACACAACTTCTTATGAATAAATTCCATTTTTTGTGCTCCCCTCATATATTGACAAAAGGGTCAACTCACAATAATATATAACAATTATAATTATATACAGGATGTGGAAAAGTAGGTTTACAGTTGTTCATATGGAAAACAATACAATAATTAATAAACAATAATACAAGAATAAACTGTTTCTTGTACTCACAACTGTAAACATACTTTTGCCACACCCTGTATGCACCAAACAGAAGAGCCACAAACTCTCAGTGTATGAGGAAACACTGGCAGGCTTGAAGAGGAAGATAGACAGCTCTACAATAATGGCTGGAGGCTTCAATACCTCGCTTTCAATAATAGATAGAATATTTTGATAGAATATAAAAAAGAAAATAGAGAATTTGAGCAACACTGTAAATGAACTAAACCTAACAGACGTACACAGAGCACCTGCTCTAACAGCAGCAGAATACAGTCCTCTTTAGTGCCTGTGGAACGTTCTCTAGTGTATGTCACATATGAGGCCATCAAATAATCCTGAACAAGTGTTAAAATACTTAAGTCATACAAAGTATGTTCTTTGATCACATGGAATGAAGCTAGAAGCCAACAAAGAAAGGAAACTGGAAAATTCACAAAAATGCAGAAATTAAACAACACACACTTACCCATCCAATAAATCAAAGAATAAATTGCTAGTGAAATTGTAAGATACTTTGAGATAAATTTTTAAAATATATACTACAACTTGTCAATGTAGCTAAATCAGTGACTTTGAAAATGTACAGCTGTAAATGCTCATATTATAAAAGAAAAATTATCAAAACAAATTAAAAATCTAACTTAATATCTTAAGGAACTAGAAAAAAGAAGAACAAAGTCAACCCAAAGCTAACAGAGGAAAGTAAATAATAAAGGTTAGAGCAAAGATAAACAAAATAGAGAATAAAAACAATAGAGACAATGAAAAAACAAAAGTTTGCTCTTTGATAAGAATAACAAATAGACAAATTTTTAGCTAGACTAAGATAAAAAGAGAAAAGATGCTAATAACTAAAAGCAGAAATGAAAGTGGAGACATTACTCTCAATTTTACAGAAATGGAAAGAATTATAAGAGAACTCTAAGAACAATTGTACGTGAATAGATTAGATTATCTAAATAAAATGGACAAATTGTTAGAAACAGAAGTATTACCATAGCTGACTCAAGAAGTAGTGAAAAAAAATCTTAACAAACCTATAACAATTAAGCACATTGAATCAGCAATCCAAAACCTCCCAACAAGGTATATTCCAGGCCCATACAGCCTCACCAATGAATCCTAACAAACATTTAAAGAATCAGTACAAATTCTGCTACACTATTCCATAAAAAATAGAAAAGTAGGGAATACTTCCTAACACATTATGAGACCAGCATTACCCTGACACCAAAGCCAGGGCAGATGCAAGAAAGAAAACTGCAGAAGTAAAACTATATTTGTAAATGGCATGATTCTACATATAGAACATCTCAAAGATCTACAAAAAAATGAGGTAAAACTACTAGAGCTAACAAACAAATTCAGCAAAGTTTCAGAGTACAAGATCAATGCATGAAAGTACTTTGTTTCTGTACAATGAGTAATCTAAAAAGGAAATCAAGAAAACAATTTCATTTGTAATAGCATCCAATAAAATAAACTTCCCAAGAAATTTAATCTAAGAGGTGAAAGATTTGTACACTGAAAAACTACAAATATAGATTTTATATATTTTATACCAATTGATATAAATTTATAGTTACTTTTAATCTATTTAGTTTTAAATCATACAGAAAACAAAAAGAAGAGGTATAAACAAAAATAAAAAATACTAGCTTTTATATTTACCTTTGTATTTATCTTACCATGACATTAATTTATTTGTATTCAAGTTCCTGTTTAGTGTCTTTTTGTTTTAGCCTGAAGGACTCCCTTTAACATTTCTTGTAGGGCAGGTCTGTAAGGCAGTGACAAACTCCCTCAGCTTTGGTTTATCTAGAAATGTCTTAATTTTGCCTTCATTTTGAATAATAGTTTTCGCCAGGTATAAAATTCTTGATTGACAGTTTATTTTCCTTTCTGCACTTTAAATATATCATCCAACTGCCACTTTCAATAATGGATAGAACATTCAGTTAGAAGATCAATAAAAAAACAGAGGACATGAACAGCCCTATAGATCAAATGACTCTAACGGTAACATACAGAATATTGCACCACCAACAGCAGAATGCACATGAAACATTTTTTAGGATACCCACATGAAACAGCTGTAACAAATTTAACAAGACTGAAATTAGATTTCCAGCCAACATGGAGGCGTAAGTAGATACATTTTGCTTCCTCACACAACCAAAACAAGGACAACAAATTTAAAAACAAAAAATAACCAGAACTGCCAGGAAATCGAGCTGTGTGGAAGTCCAACAACAAAGGAGTTAAAGGAGAAACATTCATCCATACCGGTAGGATGGGGCAGAGATGAGCAGCTGAGATGGAGAGGACTCGTGGGCAAGGCGGTGGCTGGCGGAGAGAGTAGTTCCACATTTGTGTGCGGATAAACTGGGAGGAACAACTGGGGAGCAAGACAGATCACGCAACCCAGGATTCCAGCGTGGGGAAATAAAGCCTCAAAACCTCTGACTGAAAAAACCTGTGGGAGTTGAGGCAGCAGGAGAAACTCCCAGCCTCACAGGAGAGTTTGATGGAGAGACCCACAGGGTCCTAAAACATAAACAAAACCACCCATGCGGGAATCAGCACCAGAAGGACACAATTTTCTTGTGGGTAGCAGAAGAAGTGACTCAAGGCCAGCCGAAAGCTGAGCAAGCAGCATTGTTCCCTCTTGGACATATCCTCCACATACAGCACCACATCACAGTGACGTTGGTTACCCTGCTCTGGCGAATACCTAAGTTTCTGCCCCTTACTATACAACAAGTGTGCTGAGACAAAAAAAAAAAAAAAAAAAAAAAAAAAAAAAAAAAAAAAAAAAAAAAAAAAAAAAAAAAAAAAAAAAAAAAAAAAAAAAAAAAAAAAAAAAAAAAAAAAAAAAAAAAAAAAAAAAAAAAAAAAAAAAAAAAAAAAAAAAAAAAAAAAAAAAAAAAAAAAAAAAAAAAAAAAAAAAAAAAAAAAAAAAAAAAAAAA
>PVJI01015242.1:0-23286 GCA_004026765.1 Micronycteris hirsuta | reverse complement strand
GAGCTCCAGAAAAAAATACAACTAAGTGACAAAGAGATATCTATCCTATCGGATGCCCAGATCAAAACACTGGTAATCAGGATGCTCACAGAATTTGTTGAGTATGGTCACAAAATAGAAGAAAAAGTGAAGGCTATAAAAGTGAAATAAAGGAAAATGTACAGGAAACCAACAATGAAAGGAAGGAAACCAGAACTTGAATCAACAGTTTGGAGCCAAAGGAAGAAATAAACATTCAACCAGAACAGAATGTAGAAACAAGAATTCAAAAAAATGAGGAGAGACTTAGGAACCTCCAAGACAACTTTAAATGTTCTAACATCCAAATCATAGGGGTGCTGGCAGAAGAAAAGGAAGAGCAAGAAATCGAAAACTTATTTGAAAACATAATGAAGGAGGACTTTCCCAATCTGGCAAAGGAAATAGACTTCCAGGAAGTCCAGGAAGCTCACAGAGTCCCAAAAAAGTTGGACCCAAGGAAGCACACACCAAGGCACATCATAATTACATTACCCAAGATTAAAGATAAGGAGAGAATCTTAAAAACAGCAAGAGAAAAGGAGATAGTTACCTACAAAAAAGTTCCCATAAGACTCTCAGCTGATTTCTTGCCCTGGCTGGTGTAGCTCAGTGGATTGAGCGCGGGCTGGGAACCAGAGGGTCCCGGTTCCATTCCCAGTCAGGGCACATGCCTGGGTTGCGGGCCGGGTCCCCAGTGAGGGCCATGTGAGAGGCAACCATACATTGCTGTTTCTCTCCTTCTCTGTCTCCCTCCCTTCCCCTCTATCTAAAAATAAATAAATAAAATCTTTAAAAAAATTAAAAAATAAAAGACTCTCAGCTGATTTCTTAAAAAATCCTTGCAGGCAGAAAGGGCTGGAAAGAAGAATTCACAGTCATGAAAGGCAAGGACCTCCATCCAAGATAACTCTATCCATCAAAGCAATCATTTAGAATGGAAGGTCAGATAAAGTCCTTCCCAGATAAGGTCAAGTTAGAGGAGTTCATTACCAAGCCCTTATTATATGAAATGTTAAAGGGACTTATCTAAGAATAAGATAAAAACTACGAACAGTAAAATGACAACAAACTCGCAACTATCAACAACCGAACCTAAAATAACAAAAATGAACTAAGCAATCAACTAGACCAGGAACAGATCCACAGAGATAGAGATCACATGGAGGGTTATCAGCAGGGAGGGGGCAGGGGGAGAATGGGGGAAAAGGTACAGGGAATAAGAAGCATAAATGGTAGGTACAAAATAGACAGAGGGAGGTTAAGAATAGTATGGGAAACGGAGAAGCCAAAGAACTTAGTCCATGGACATGAACTAAGGTGGGGGAATGATGGTGGGGGTGGGGGATACAGGGTGGAGGGGAATAAAGTGGAAAAAATGGGGCAAATGTAATAGCATCAATAAAATATATTTTAAAAATTAAACCAGAAAAAAAAAGAATAAATAAATATATAAATCAATAAAAGGACTGAAATCATACCACGTATTCTTTCTAATCATAATGGTAGTAAACTAGAAATCAACATCAGACAAAAATTGGAAAATTCATAAACATGTGGAAATTAAGTAACACACTCTTTAATAACCAATGGATCAAAAAAAGCAATCAAAACAGAAATTAGAAAATACCTTGAGATAAATGAAAACACAACATACTTAAACTTGTAAGATACAGCAAAAGAAGCACTAAGAAAGTTTATTGTGATAAAGAGCTATATTTTAAAAAGGAGACAGATCCCAAATGAGAAACCTAATTTTATACCTCAAGGAGCTAGAAAAAAGAAGGAAAAACTGAATTCAAAGTTAGCAAAAGAAAAGAAATAATTAAGATTAGAGCAGAAATAAATGAAATAGAAAAACAATTTTAAAAATCAACGAAATGAAGAGTTGTTTTTTTGAAAAGACAAACGAAATTGACAAAACTTTAGCTGAAGTAAGAACAAAAGAGAAGACTCAAATAAATGAAATTAGAAATGAAAGAGGAAACATTACAACTGATCCATAGTAAAAGGCGAAAGATTTATACAGTCTGAAGAGAAACCAGAGTGTGATGCCATAGCAAAAAATGGAATCACAAGAAACTGTTACGAACAATTGTATACCAACAAATTGGATAATCTAGAAGAAATGGATAAATTCATAGAAGCATACGACCTACCAAGACTGAATCATAAAGAAATAAAAAATCTAAACAGACCTATAACTAGTAAGGAGATTGAATCAATAACAAAAAACCTCCCAACAAAGAAAATCCCAGGAAAGATGCCTTCGGTGGTGATTTTTCTACCAAATGTTTAAAGAATTATTACCAGCCCTTCTCAAACTCTTCTAGAAAATTGGGGAGGAGGGAATCCTTTCACACTTATTTATGAGGACAGCTTTACCTTGATACCAAAGCCAAAGAAGCTATTTAAAAAAAGAATATCACAGGCCAGTATCTCTGATGAACACAGATGCAAAAATCCTTAATAAATTACAAGCAAATTGAGTTTAACAGCACGTTAAAAGAATCTTAAACTATGATCAAATGGGTTTCGTCATTGGAATGCAAGGAATAGTTGAACATACAAAAATCAATTAATGTGACACACACCACATTAACAAAATGAAAGATAAAACTCATATGATAATCTCAGTAAATCCAGAAAAAGTATTTGACAAAACTTAACATTCTTTTGTGATATAAAAAGGAGCTCTCAAAAAAACTAGAAATAGAAGGAAATTACCTCAACATAATAAAGGCCACATATAAAAAGCCCACAACTAAAATCACACAGCAAAAAAACTGAAAGCTTTTCGTTAAGGTCAGGAACAAAGCAAGAATGCCCACTCTCTTCACTTCTATTCAACATAGTACTGGAAGTACTAGCCAGAGTAACTAGACAAAATAAAAGGCATATACATTACAAAGTAAGATGCAAAGTGATTTCTGTTTGTAGATGGCATAACCTTACATGCAGAAAACCCTTAACATTCTACAAAACTTTTAGAACTGATAAGGAAATTCAGTAAAGTCACAAGATACAAAATCAACATGCAAAAATCAGTTGTGTTTCTATACACTAACAATAAACTACATGAAAAAGAAAATTAAGAGAAAAATCTCATTTGTGATACCATCGAAAAGAATAAAGTATTTAGCCCTGGCTGGTGTAGCGCAGTGGATTGAGCTCGGGCTGGGAACCAAGTGGTCCTGGTTCGATTCCCAGTCAGGGCACATGCCTGGGTTGCGGGCCAGGTCCCCGTGAGGGCCATGTGAGAGGCAACCATACATTGCTGTTTCTCTCCCTCTCTGTCTCCCTCCCTTCCCCTCTCTCTAAAAATAAATAAAAATAAAATCTTTAAAAAAAAAAAGAATAAAGTATTTAGGTATAAACTTAACCAAGGAGGTAAAATATTCACTAAAACTATAAAACATTAGTGAAAGAAATTAAAGACACAAATAAATGGAAAGACATCCATGTTCATCAATTAAAAGACTTAATATTGTTAAAATATCTGTAATTCCCAAAGCATTCTACAGATTCATTTAATTCCTGTCAAAATCCCAATAGCATTTTTTTCCAGAAATAGACAAAGCAATCGTAAAAATCATATGGAGCCACAAAGGAATCTTAATAGCCAAAACATTCTTGAGAAAGAGGAACACACTAGAGACCTCAAACTTTTATTTCAAAATATATTACAGAAATTAAAACAGCATCAACTATTGTTGACGAGACAACAAACCCTCATGTGGAGAACAGGAAACCCTCATGCACTGTTGATAGGAATGTCGATTGGTGCAGCCACCGAGGAAAAAAAGTATGAAGGTTTCTCAAAAAAATTAAAAATGTAACTGCCTATGACCCAACAATTCCACTTCTGCATACATCCAAAGGAACCCAAAACACTAATTCAAAAGAATATATGCACCCCTGTGTTCATTGCAGCATTATTCACAATAGCCAAGCTATAGAAGCAACGCATGTGCCCAACAATAGATGAAAGGATAGAAAAGCTTTAGAACATTCTGCAATGGAATATTGCTCTTCCATAAAAAATAATAATGAAATTTTACCATTTGCAATGGCATGGATGGACCTAGAGGGTATTATGTTAAGTGAAATAAATCAGTCAGAGAAAGACAAATACCATATAATTGCACTTACATGTGGAATCCAAAGAACAGTATAAACAAACAAACAGAAACAAACCCATAGACTCAGAGAACAGACTGATGGTTGCCAGAGGGGAAGGGATTTGGGAGACTGGATGAAAGAGGTGAAGCGATTGAGAAATACAGATTGGTAGTTACAAAATAGTCATGGGGATGTAAAGCACAGCATAGGGAAGGCCAACAATATTGTAATAACTATGGACGGTGCCAGTTCAGTACTGGAAATACCAGGGGGAACACCTTGTAAAGCACATGAATGTCTAACCACTAGGCTGTACATCTAAAACTAATACAAAATTATTTTGAAAAAACTAGAAAAAACAATATGGTACTGGCAGAAAGGCAGACATATGGCCCAATGGAACAGAGTGGAGAGCACAGGAAGAAATCCATGCATATATGCTCAACTGGTCTTCAAGAAGGGTGCCAAGAATATTCAACAGGAAAAGAATAGTCTCTTCAACAAATAATGCCACAAAAACAATACACACATGAAAAAGAATGAAATGTGACCTTTATCTTCTATCACACACAAAAATCAACCCAAAAAGTATTTAAAGGTAAGGCCAGAAACTTTAAACCTTCTTGAAGAAAACAGAAGAACCTTCATGCCATTGGTTTTAACAATAATTTCTTTTGACCATGACACCAAAAGCACACATAACAAATGCAAAAACAAACAAGTGGGATTACATGAAACAAAAAGCTTCTACAGCAAAGGAAACAATTAACAATGTGAAAAGGCAACGTATGGAATGGGAGAAAATAGTTGCAAGCCGTATATCTGATAAGGGGGTAACATCAAAATATAAAAAGAACTCCTGCAACTCAATAGCAAAAGTGAAAACAAAACAAAACAAATAACCTGTTTTAAAAATGAGCAAAAGACTTGAATATTCTTCAAAGAAGGTATGCGAATGTATGGGCAACATGTATGGAAAAAGGCTTAAAATCACTAATAATCAGGGAAATGCAAATCAAAACCATGAGATATCATCTCACACTTTTAGGTTGGCCATTATCAAAAAACACAATAGATAAGAAGTGTTGGCAAAGATGTGGAAAAATTAGAACCCTGTACCCTGTTGGTGGGAATGCAAAATGATACAGCATGGGAAACAGTGTAGAGGTTTCTCAAAGAGTTAAAAACAGAACTTCATATGACTCAGCAATCCACCAGTAAGACACCCGCCCTCCCATTCCCACGTTTATCATAGCACTATTTACAACAGTCAAGATGTGGAAATAACCTAAATGCCCATCAATGGATGGAAGATAAAGAAAATGGGATACATACATACCATAGAATATTATTCAGCCATAAAAAGAAGAACTTCCTGCCATATGTGCCAACATGATGAACCGTGAAGACATTATTCTAAGTGAAATAAGCCAGTCACAGCAAGACAAATACTGTATGATTCCGCCTACATGAGGTATCTAAAATAGTCCAGCTCACTGAAGCAGAAAGTGGAATGAGGACTGAGAAGTAAAGAGTTGCGGCTCAGTACGTATAAAGCTTCAGCTATATAAGGTGACTAAGTCCTAGAGACCTCTGTGCAAAAGTATGCTTATATGTTAGCAACATTTCACAGTTCAAAGTTTAAGAGTGCAGATCTCATGTTATCTGTTCTTATCACAATAAAAATAATTAATTAATTTAAAAAAACACAATGAGACACCACTTCACACTCTTTAGTATGGCTGTCTTTTTTTTTTTTTTTTTAGACAGAAAATAGGTTGCCTAGGATGTGGAGAAAAAAGAACCCTCGTAAACAGCTAAGTGGGAATGTAAAATGGGGCCAGCTTCTGTGGAAAACAGCTTGGCAGTGCCTAAGAAATGTTAACTGCAGCATTGCCATTTGACCCTGAAATTCCACTCTTAGGCATATACCCAAAAGAACTGAAAACATACTTAAACTAAACTTGTTCATACATGTGCATAACAGTCACAGTGGCCAAAAAGTGAATACAACTCAAATGTCCAACAATGAATAAATGGATAAACAAATTGTGATATGTGTGTATAAGTGTGTGTGTGGGGGGGTGTACATATACTGTACTTTTTGGACTATAAGATGCACCAGACCATAATATGCACCTAGGTTTTAGAGGAGGAAAATAGGAAAAAAAATTTTGAAGCAAAAAATGTGGTAAAATATTTCACCTGCTCCTGCGTCCTATGACCCCGCTCCACCGTCACACCCCCATTTTCCTCCCAAATTTGGGGGGAAAAAGTGCATGTTATAGTCTGAAAAATACAGTATATATCTGTCTGGAAAAAAATCCAACCATTGTTTATGTAATGGGAATGGCTTCTGTGACATCAATGTAAACTGGCAGCCAAGGAGAGTGGACTGGAATGTGCATGTGTGAACATCGACAGCTTCACTGAGCACTAGTCAGCGGGGGCTGTGGATGCCACTGAGTGAGCTTGTGTGCTGTGTGGCCATTGCATTCAAAATGACTGAGCAAGTAGAGCAACAAATCTGCATCAAATTTTGCATTCAGCTTGAACATTCCTTCATGGAAACTATTCAGATGATTCAGAAGGCCACAGCTATGGGCAACTGGTGATTGGCATATTCATCACAACATGCCTGCTCATGCATCACGTCTCATGCAGAGTTTTTTGGCAAAACATCAAATCATCCAGGTGACCAAGGCCTACTACAGCCCAGATTTGGCACCCTGAGACTTCTGGCTTTTCCCAAAACTAAAACTACCTTGAAAGGGAAGAGATTTCAGACTATCATAAGATTCAAAAAAATATGATGGGGCAGCTCACTGCAACTGAGAACTGTGTGAGGTCCCAAGGTGCCTACTTTGAAGGGGACTGAGGCATCATTGTCTTGTGTACAATGTTTCTTGTGTCTTGTATCTTCTTCAATGAATGTCTCTATTTTTCATATTACATGGCTGCTTACCTTCTGGACAGACTTCATATATATGCTTATATTTATATATAAATATTATTTGGCTATAATATAAAAATGAAGTATTGATACATGCTACAACTTGGATGAACTTCAAACACATTATGTTAAGTGGGAAAAAAAACAGACACAAAGATCACGTATTGTGTGGTTCCTTTTGTGTAAATATCCAGAACAGGAAAATCTGTAGAGACAGAAAGCAAATTAGTGGCTGCCAGGAGGTGGAGGGAGAGGGAAGCGGAGAGCGATTACCTAATGGGTACAAAGTGTTATTCTTGGGTGACAAAAAAGTTTTGAAACCAGAGAGAGGTGGCTGTTGCACAACATTGCGAATGTACAAATTGTACACTTTAAATTGGTTAATTGTGTGTTATATGCGTTTTTCCTCAATAAGAAAAACTTTATGTGAATTCTACAAATTAGAGCTTCACCATTACTGAAAAACTTGAAAAATTACATTTCATTTGTCAGTAAAAAGAAGGAAAAGGACTGTTAGAGCCTTTAAATAAAATTCAACTACTGTGAACATTTCAATCATGTTAAAATTTGTTTTACATTTTGTATCACATATATGTTTGAACAAGTTTTCATTAATGGTGGTTCTCAAGACTGAAGATCGTCATTAGAACGTGCTGACCAGGAACTGCATGTACCCATTTCAAGTATAAGTGTAAATAAACATTGCATCCATAAAAGCAATTTTGAGTTTCTTCCCAGAATATTTGAAAAGATTTTTTGAAAGTTTTTGCAAATTTAATATTTAATACATCCTATAGTACCTTGCATTACATTTTTATCATAATTACACGGGATAAAAATGTTCAAACATTTTTTAACCCAACCCCATATAGGGAACTCTTAATGACAATGCTGCCAAATCTATGTGTTCCGTGACGGGGAAAACGTTAAGGAGTTGGAAAGTACCCACCCTTCCAAATTAATTGAATACTGTATTGTACTTTCCATTGTTAAATTTGTCTTCCCAAGCAGACCAAAATTTGCTCAAGGGCTGTGATCACGCCCTCGTTGCTGGGCTTCTTCGGCATTTTCCATAGCAAACAGTGTGGGGTACCTCCATAAATCCTTGTTAGACTGAGCTAAATCGCCAGGAAAACATTCCATTCTCCCAGGTTAGTGCAAGCGTGCCTTGAGATGTTTACTGTGCAGCCAGCCCAACACCAAATCCGGAGAGACACATGGTAAATAATTAGTTGTCTAGAGAATTTGAAGAACTTTCTCACTTTTACGTGTGGCTGTGCTGTTCCCTCAAAACCTCCAGAAGACCTGTAAGCCAAAGACTGGAGTCAGATGTGCTTGTGACTGTCGACTGAAGTCATGTCACCACGTGGAGCGTCATCCTTGACCGGGAGTCATCATGTCACCATGGACAGCCCACTCGGCAAACAGGAAAACATGATTACTTCCTCTGCAAAATTTAAAATCTAATGGAGATGGAACAGTCTATTTTGTAGAGATCTGGGGAAAAGAAAACCCCTTATTTCAACATAATTTCCTCATGAATCATAATTTTAAAAATCTCTGTGTTTAGATCCATTAGCTTGTTTCTAATTGAGAAATAAATCAGAAGTTCCAACTTGACCAAAATTGGAGATGCTGACTGTGCTTGCATGCTATGCTACCAGAAAGCACTTCGGGAGTTTTTTTCCTCCTACGAACATAACAGAAGGTGGAGCGGGGATCTTTGCTGAGGTGAGAGCAGGGGGATAAGCTGGGTCAGATTTAAACGTGGACACAAATTCCTGTAAAATCTGTCAGAGTGGTAGTTTTAAAATAAAACTTCATTAAAACCCTGTTTACAGGAGATTTTTAAAAGATTCTACAGAATAAACAATAGCTCATAGAGGAGAGAGAGGACACACGAGGACTGCCTGAGATCACTGCCAGGTCTCAAGGCTATTTTTGCGCACAGAGCGAGAGAGGAAGGAGCCAGGACCCTTGGGCTCAGGCACTCTCAGTGGCCAGCGTTTCCACCGAGGTGCTCCCACAAACCTCAGAAGCACACACCTAGTCGGGGCCAGCCACATGCACTTATTTCTGGAGAGACTCCTATGCCTTAAAAAACAGAACATACCCTTACCATTCTTCTGTCCCTGTTGTGTTGGGCCTTATACCAGTGGGGCATTCTGTCCATCACAGCTTCTGGGCCCCGGAAACAGGCGCCTGAAGCTGTCATCGGCACCCATGCAGGTGCTACATCTAACATCGAGCCCTTTCTGAGAGATTTTTACATAAACTAGCTCATCGCTGAGACTTTAATTAAGAAGAGACTGAGGAATGGAAGAGGGGAGTGTGATAAATAAGCTAATGGCATGGACCCTTTAGCACAGGGGAAAAAAAGAGAAATGATATCCACAAAGCTAAGAACAATAACCTCTTGAATCACAGTTTCCTTACTATTTCACTGAGAGGGAGAAGTAAGAAGAGACAAGGGAATGTTAGGAGAAATTAAAAATTTTTCCATTCCGAACTCCCAACTTGTTTCCAGCGAGTGTATTTAGGTCTAGGATGGGCCCCCCCTTCACACGGTGGCACACGGAGCACAGAGCACTGGGGGGGAAAGCGGTATAGACACCACAGCCGATCACTTCACTTTGCAGGTGGAGACACAGAAGCTCAAAAATGGTGTCCATTGTTCCAGTTCTCAGAACAAGCTGATGAGAAACCCAGATCTCTTGGCTCTCAGACCTTTCTCTTTCCTTTTCACCATATCCCATAACCAATGCAGAATTATGATCCTAAAATGCATCTTATACTGGGGAACTTTCTATCTTTTTCCATTAACCAGATCTCAGGAATGGAAGGGAAATACCCTGGGCTACACAACAAATAAATTCCATTGATATAAACCCATCCACCATAAACCCATTTATTTGTAGTCTGTACTTGCCAAAGCACCACCAGGTGATTACATAACTCCCATCACTGCTTATCGACAGGTGTTAAGATAGAAACTTAATTATATTTTATTAGCCATGCAGTGTCTAGAACGTTATAAACTTTGATGATTTTGGTGGAGGTTAAGATAAGATTGATGCATTTTAGATTGCATAACCAGGAATCCAAAAACATCCACACCCTGTCCTACCAAATGTCCCTCTTCCCTCCACACGCTGAACACCATGCTACTAACAATTGCTGAAGAGCCTTATATGCAAAGAAAGAGCTCGCAGTCTTAGATTTGGGGGATCTGCCTCAGCAGGCCAAAATAGGGTATCCTACTTCCCATTACTAATGAAAATCAGAGAACCAGCACATTCAGACATGCCTTTGGGAAAAGAGGTTAAATCTTTCCAAAAGACCTCGGCTTAACTCGCTCACCCTGAGAATAAGGGCAGAGGCAGAACAGAAGAGTGTATACATGAATAAGCATTGCCTTTTAATGCAGCATCTGTACAAAATGATCATCCTCTGGTACAGATGCTGCTGCCAGTGCTCACAGCCATATCTATAACTATGGTGCAAGACACGGGGCATTTGAAGTCAGTGTAAGAACCTGAGACTGCCTCAGGACCTCACCGGCAGAAGACTAGAGAAGGACACGGAGCATGAAACTTCTTCATCAACGTCTACATGCCTGACTTCAACTGAGGGAGAGAATGTTCCGAAGTCCAGCCACCCAAAGTTTTGGGAGGGTATTTTCACCACCTCCGGAACAATAGCCGCAATGTTCTTTCTTTCTGAGTACTCCAAATCAAAGCTCATCTTTCAAGAGAACATTCAAGTTAATCACTTGTAACAGATTCTATTCTCCAAGTCAAAAGCAAACAAATATCACAGCCTTAATTAAACGTTCCTAAAAAACCTCTACCCCCAAGCTGGTTTCACAGACCATGCTATGAAGAAAAGATCAAAAGCAAGTGGAAGGTTGATTAAGATGATAGTTTAAAAACCAAATCATAGAATTTTTGAGCATGCTAGTTGTTGTTTTCTTCTTACTTCTGTATTTTTTAAATTTTCCCAAAACAAAAATATATGCATAAATGCATTTAAGCCAGTGAAATTCAGCCACATTAAGATCATTTGTTAATTGCCATGGCATATAGGTTCCTAAGTTTCAACTCTAAACATTGTGTTCCATCTGATACATTTACTATGCACCCTCTGCGTTACAAGGTACTGGTCTATGAAAGACATTGTGAGGAATATAAAGATACACAGGACTCAGTTTGTGCACTCAAGAATATCACAATCAAGAACGAGAGAATAAAAACAGCATAAAGAACAATATAAGTGCCATTGAGGCAGTTTGTCCTAGCACTAAAAGTTCATACTGTGGAGTCATACCTCTCAGTTGTTGTTTTTTTTTTAGTTTTTTTTTAAGTTTTTTATTTTTAGACAGAAGGGAGGGGAGGGAGAAAGAGTGGGAGAGAAACATCAATGTGTGGTTGCCTCTCACATGGTCCCCACTGGGGACCCGGCCCGCACCCCAGGCATGTGCCCTGACTGGGAATCGAAACCGCGACTCTTTGGTTCACAGCCCGCGCTCAATCCACTGAGCTTTGGTTATGTGGGCAAGTACATTTCTCCGAGCCTCAGTTTCCTCACCTGTGAAACACAGATGGTAAAAGATAGTATCAGCTTCATGAATTATTTTAAGGGTTAAATGAATTTTTTGCATGTAAGTCAAAAAGGCTAGTTCAAAGTAAGAATTCAATAAAAGTACCTACCATAGAATGAATGGCATGAGCAAAGTTATACACATATTAGGTGTCTTAAAGGGCAGCCCCTGGCAATCAGTGAACCAGTTCAATCTTTGACCCTCTCTTGATAGACAGACGAAAGTTAGATGATAGATGATAGATAGATAGATAGACAGACAGGAAATAAAATATCTAAACCAGCTTTCTCTCACCTAACAGAGCTTAAGAACAGAATTATCTCTCATTCTCACATCGAGAAAATCGGGATTCCTCTTATCAGAGCGGATGCCTGCCTTCCTCCTCCCTCCTCCCTGACAGACGGTGCTGGCGTACGACTGCCTCCCGTGGTGAGACGCTTCCCTGTTCTTTCCTGGGCAATGCTCTTTGGAGAGAGGCTGCTACGGCCGGGTCCACACTAAGGCAAAAATAAACATGGTGGGTCTTTCAGGTGACTTACATGGCATTGATCTAAAAAGCTCACCAAATAAATCAGTGTGGTAAGAAGAGGTGAATAAGCCTCAGAAGTCTGGAAATACTTTCCAATAATGCTAGAATGAGCTGTTCTCCATATTTTTAAGACAGGCCTAACTAATATTGATTATCACAGTGGGTTCATTCATTCATTCATTCATTTGAAAAATACTTACTGAGAATTTATAATATGACAGATACTGTTACAGGCATCAAAGTTATAACAGGGAACAAAACCAACAAAGCCAACAAAAATCCCTGTCTTCTTAAATTCATATTGGCAGTTCAATATCATTGGGTCTGTTCTGTGCTTAGAATGATCTTTCTGGTGCCACTGGGAACACAAACTATATAAAAGCTACTGAGTATCGATCTGCTGCTGTTTTATAATCTTAGTTAGTCATGAAGGTGAACGGAAAATTAAACTTACACCCATGAAGGGGCCCCCTGCAATGCAGAGGAAAGCGATCCAAGGCCGAACAAGTGGCTCAGGCCATCAGATTTCAAAAATCCTGAATGTGCTCTGTACTTAGTAGGCACATTTGATAAATCTTTCTTAGAGGAAGCGAAGATTTTGATAAAAAATGGGTTTTTGAAACATGAGAAGAACTTTAAAAAATGGTAAAATGAAAATAGAGTGGTCAAACTAGGACGGGTTATTTCTATTATCACTTATGTTATTTGCTTGCTCCAAGAAGGATACTCTATAATTTATTAAAATTTAGAGGAAAAGACACTTTGTGGACTCTAAAATTTTGTTGTAACCCTATTATTTAAACTCATATTGGCAGTTACAGATTAATATTGGCCAAAGCATTCAAATTACACAAAATTGTACTTTATGTAGCCAAGTATAAGTGACTTCCAAATGTGTTGGGTTTATGTCCAAGTTTAGACCATAGCCAATTTGTAGAATTCCTGACACTAAACTGACTTGATTAAACTTCTCAGTCTCAGCATTTTCCAGTGATTTCTAAACTACTTTATTTGTAGCTCAAACAGTGATGATGGCAGTGCAATGTGGGGGAAAGACAGGGTACAAGTGGGCTGTTTTTGTTTTTGTTTTTCAGAGGGTTGGTTAAAAAAATAAATCATTTCCAAGATTTATTTTTTTTTAAAAGACATACGAAGTCAGGAGGTAAATTCAAGTACCTCTAATGACTGGGGCAAGAGGACAGGGCTTGCTATTTTTGCTTTCTATGTTTGTTAAAAGCCAGGCCCTGAGTGATGGCAATATGGTTTATTATCACAAGTACTGGAATAGAATATTTTTAATCCATGATGTTTTTGGTTTCCCTCCTTTTCCAATACCCTGAAAAATGTACTGCCTTCTGATATGTTAAAATGTTGTTTTAAACACCTGAGCATGTTATATTCTTTGAAGACGTGGCTCCTTCACTTACTGCACTCGTTGCCTATTGGCAGAAACAGGTATGTTAAAAACTTACATCATACTCAAAAGAACGACTGCTAGGTGATGTGATTTGAAACTCCAGCCTCTAAATTCTAAACCAAAATGATTATACTCTGGGTAGAATTTCTCCTGAACACGTTTCTCCACAAGGTGACAAAGTATATGTCAGGGGTCACTAGTGACATAGCCATACTTAGAGCCCTGGGAATGAACATTGGCCTAAGAAACTCATCTTGCAAATTAACAAAAAGGAAACTATCACACATTTTAGAAGAAAGGTCTAATAAGCCAATGACTCTAGCCTTTCAAGGAATAGAAAATTGCTCTTAAAAAAAATATATATATAGGCTAAATTTAACTGAGTTCAACCAGAGTTACCCATAGACTAAATGACGATAAGTGAACAGGCAATGATCACAGCTGGCATTCAGAGTGGCTTCTGAACATATCTGGAGGTGAGCCAGAATGCAAGCTAGAATGTGACCCACTGTCCAATCTGAGACAGAGCTATTAGGGCCCTGCAAAATACCACATGGGATCTACAAATTTTGTATCAGAAGACGGAGGAGCTTTCTTAAGTTACAACTATGTCACAACCATGGTATTCAAAAGACAACACCACTGTAACTATACAAATTATTAGCAAGTTACTCGAATGCTTGGAATTTGAAGAAGAAAGGAAAAGGCTGGAGTTATAGTTATGGGGGCAGAAAATCTTGCTGGGGCCCTCAGTAGATTCCAATACATGAGTGGCCACTGACATTAGATGTCTTGAAAAGCAATCTCCCTATTCCAGTTCAGGAAGATGCTGTCACAAATGAGGCGTTCTTCTCTAACACCTAACTCCTACTCAGCTTTTAGAATCCCATCCCTGTCCTTAAAAACCAGTTTTAAATAGTTATCCACTATAACTATTTATACATAAAACATATTCACAGGAAGCCTAATAATTCTCTAAATGATGTCACCAAATCCTCAGACAGAACCAAATCTCTAGACAGAGATTTCAATAGACAGAATGAGAGTCCTTTGGAATGCCATCATCCGTGACCAAAATAAAAATCATTTTTTCTAAAATTGATGAGCTTCCAGTGTAGTATCTTTGGACTCTTGCAGGGGTCCCGGGTATTCTTCAACATTCCTCAGACAGTTAGAATAATGATGGTTATGCAGACTTTGTCCCTGTGGTAAGTCTGGTCTGATTAACTGACTCACGGCACGGCTCATATATATAAAAATAACACTGTTGGCAGTAATCACTAAATGCCAAGATTTGAAAAGAGTATTGTATGACCAACAACTCCTTCTACTTTGTGAATTAACTGCCAAGAAAAGTTTGGGGTGGTGAAAATTGGGACTGAAAAAGTTCAAAAGTAAGCAATTATTGCCCTCCCACGGTGCACAGCATACTATATATTATGCACCAAAGTAAGATTAAAAATGGGTCTCATAAATTTGTGCGATTTAGTAAAATAATATTTGAACCTGTGAAAAAGACTTTAGAGTATGTACAAAGCAACATCCTAGCAGGCACCTCTACAAACACTATTTTATACTCTCAAGGAGTTTGCAGCCGGGATTGAGGTGCCCCTCAGGTGATGCTGAGAAACATTTTGGTTGGCAGAGCTGAGGAGACTGCAGTTCACGGTCCTCTAGTGAGCACAGGCCAGAGATGCTGCTAACCACCTCGTGATGCACAGGACAGCTCTTACCACAAACCAAAATCTGACCCAAAGTGCCAGCACTCCTGGCGTTGAGAAACTCTGCTCTGGAGCAGTACTGTCCTGCAGAAACTTGATGTGAGCCACCGTGCAATTTAAAATCTAACAGCAACATTCGCAGGGAGAAGACACGGGGAAATTAATTTAATCATATACTGTATTTAGTTCAATATATCCAAAAATAAGCTAATGTCATTCTGGACTCAATATTTTAAAAATTGAGGTATTTTCCTTTTTTATTTTGTACCATGTCTTTGAAATTCATTATGTATTTTACAATTCATATGAGCCCCATTTCAAGTGCTAAGCGGTCATATGTGGCTAATATTGGAAAATGTAGTTTCTAGAGGAAACACATAAATAATATCCACATACATAAATACATGTTCCACTTTGTTGGTATAAAAAGAGCTAGTTCTCTCAAATTTACAAGAGATGAGAAAAGAGATCCCCTAACTCTATACTAAAGATTTTCCTGGCGCTAAACCAGGGCCACGGCAGGGACAAAATTAAGGAGGCTCCTAGGGAAAACTCAAAGCCCTGCACGTGAGGAGCAAACGGATTTTTGAAATACGGTTGTCTGCCCCGGGCTGATGAAAGCTGATTTCACTAACGGAACGGCACGTGAAATTGAACAGGACGTGGCCAGAGGGCAATGTGATACTCGCAACACAGAGCACATGAGTCTGCTCACCATCACATTTGAAATCCGTAGACTGTATTAAAACTGGTTATCGAACAGAAATACTACAATTTTAAAGCCACTTTTTCTTCCAATCAAAATTTAAAACAACTTCTGAATAACCAATAAAAAAAGTTCTATCGAGTGCCAGATCAATCAGTCAGCAATATCTAGCTAGCTAGCCCTGCACAAAGACCATTGTATTATGCAATAAGAGGGGATTAAAAACAGCTCCTCTGAGTTGCTTACGATATGTTTGGGAATAAATAAATGATAACATGTGCAAACAATTTTAGGACATTTACAAAGCAACCTTTTACTGAGTGCCTCTATAAACACTACTTTATACTCTGGGGCGTTTTAAAATAATATAGTTCCCTTTGTTGATGTAGAAATAGCAGACTATCATGGAAATCTATTAAAATTTACTGCCCCCAAATCAGTCAGCTAAACCAATTACAAACAACTGAATGCAGGTTTATTTGGAGCACATAAGGGTAGTTAGTTAGTAAATAGTTTCCTCTTTAAAATAATTCCTCTTATGTTATCTTTTCAGAAAATGGAAATCTCATGGCTGGATTTCATAAAAATATCTGTGTCACCACAAAAATGTCACAAAATAGAAAACCAACATTCTTTCGCACCTCTATTCTCAAATTATAAACAGACTCAGAGGCGTGAGAGCAATGTCACCCTTGTGAGGCAGTGAGTGGAAGCAAACACCTCCACGAGGGTTGGGGGCCCAAACCACAGGCTGAAGTTTATGTCTTCTTTTGTCCTGAGTTTAGTGCCAAATATATCCTGAAAATGGAAAAACACTGTCATTTGTATGTATTTATCTGGTATTTTTGTAGGCAAGACAGGAGTCTGAGAGCAGTTCTTAGAGCTCTTGACTAAGCTCAGAAATAGTTGTGAATGTGCACAAAACAGAAATACTCACAGATTCATTTTGTAGAAAAATTTACCCCAGGCCTCTGACTAGGCAAAGATAGCTAGAGATGTCAGATGTCAAATCTCTGCCAAAAGTACCTGAAATGTAAGTTCCACTGAATCACATTTTAAATCAATGCTTTGTATGCTATTTTCTAAAGGAGTAAATGTTAATAGTTGCAAATAATGAAAATCAGAATTCTGTAATTGGTCAGAATTTGAACCGTCTTTTTAGGGTTTAAAACTCTTCTTTACAACTCAACAACAACAACAAAAAACAACCCAATTAAAAAACAGACCAAGGACTTGAATAGGCATGTCTACAAAGAAGACACACAAAGAGCCAGTAAAAGACGCTGACGTGACATGCGCAGTATGGCTAATCCTGAGGGAAATGCAAACCAGAATCAGGATGAGATACCAATTCACACTCCTTAGGATGGTAATTATTTTTTTAAAAGTTTCTTAAACAGAAAATAAGTGTTGGTAAGAATGTGGAGAAATTGGAACCCTTATGCATGGCTAGTAAGAATGTAAAGTGATAGGGCTATTGTGGAAAACAATATAGTGGTTCCTCAAGAAAGTAAATATAGAATGCCATGTGATCCAGGAATTCTACCTCTGGGTATACACCCAAAAGAAGTGAACGCAGGTTCACACAGATCTTTGTACACCCATGTTCATAGGAGTATTGTTTACAATCACCAAAAGGTGTAAGCAATCCCAGTGCACATCAACAGATGAATGGATAAGCAAAATGTGGTACATGCATGCAGTGGAATGATATTCAACCTTAAAAAGGAAGGAAATTCTGCAAGTGCTACAACATGAATGAACCCTGAAGACTTTATGCTGCTGAAGTAAGCCAGACACAAAATACACAAATACGATACGATTCCACTTACATGAGGCTCTTAGGGAAGTCAAGTTCATAGAGACTGAAAGTAAAATGGTGGTTACCCGGGGCTAGGGGAAGGGGGAAATAGGGAGTTATTATTTAATGGGTACTGAATTTCAGTTTGGAAAGATAAAAAAGTTCTGGACGTGGATGATAATGGGTGTGCAACAGCGCAAATATACTCAATGCCACTGAAGTGTACACTTAAATGATTAAAATGGTAAGTTTTATGTTACTTCCCCACAATAAAAAAGAAAAATTTCTTTAGGAAAGTTTCACATGGGCACATACACAATCATTTATTGTGTTCTGTTTATGTTCTTGCTGTTATCCAATGATTTTCTTTTTTTTTTAATTAAAAATTTTTTATTTATTTATTTTTAGAGAGAGGGGAGGGGGAGGAGAAGAGGAACAACAATGTGTGGTTGCCTCTCGCACATCCTCCCCTGGGGTCTGACCCTCAACCCAGGCATGTGCCCTGACCCAGAATCAAACTGGAGACTCTTTGGTTCGCAGGCCAGCATTCAATCCACTGAGCCACACCAGCCAGGGCTCCAGTGATTTTCAACTGGTGTGCTGCAACAATTTTTAAAACATTGCAACACCTGACAAAAGAGTCAGGAGCATTGACCTCTTTTCCCTTAGATTGTCAAATTAAAAAAATGACAATAGTCAACACAATAACAGCTGTCCAGTGTGAATGAATCAAAATTTTATCTATTTTTGTCAGGCAAAAAATATAACATATTTTGGTGTGTCGCAGAATTTTAGTATTTAGTTTTTGTGTATCATGAGGTAAAAAAAGATTGAAAATTACTGCTGTAATTGAATGTGTTTACATTTGTCATGTTTTTCATTTCCTTGTGCCCCAGAGTAAGAAAGAAAGACTGGATAGAAAGCCTGGTGGATCTGCCCTCTCTCCTGTGTGCCAAATCCATCTGTTAACTGCCACCTCTGCTTGATGTCACACTAGCATCTCAAAACCAAAGTATGCACAATTCAACTCATTATCTTCTCTTGCATGCGTGCTTTTTCTCTTCTATTCCCAATGTTAGTATCACAGTCCTCTCTTAGTCGACCAATCAAAAAACCTGGGATCTGTCTTTAGTCTCTCCTCTACTCAAGCCTGCATCTAATTCATCATGAAAACCTGACTCTACTCCCTCACACCTCACAAATCTGCCCCATTTCTTCATATTTCCCAATATTCGTTTAGTTCCCAACTAGTCTGTTGTTTTGTCTTCCTCTATCCCTCCTTCACCAAGTCATCAGAGTGACCTTTCTGAAATGCAGTTATGCATGCATGCCTTCCATGTTTGAGAAACTAAAACAAGGATGGCTGCTGCCACCATGACAGTGATTCCTATTTCAGGAAATAAGTACAAACGGAAAGAATGCACAATAGGAACTGAACCACAGGCAATACCTGTTGACCAAGATTGCATAACTTGACCTGGCTGATGTGGCTCAGTGGGTTGAGCACTGGCCTGTGAACAAAAGGGTCACTGGTTTGGTTCTCGGTCAGGGCACACACCTGGGTTGCGTGCAGGCCAGATCCCTGGATGGTGGCATGTGAGAGGCAACTAGTCAATGTATCTCTCACACATCGATGTTTCTCTCCCTCTTTTTCTCTCTCCCTTCCCATCTCTCTAAAAATAAATATATAAAATATATTTTTTAAAGATTGCATAACTCTGCTAACATTTACGTGTGGTATCTCTGATAGAGCATTCATAACTTGAATCACCAGTCATAAACAGATCTCCTGGAAGAGTCCCTCTATATTCTCATACTCAGTTTTTTTCTCACTCTTAATTCCATTCTTATTTTCAATATTTTTTATTTAAAAAGATGGCATCTTTTTTAAAAAAATTATATCATCAAGCAGTGAGTACATCTTGAAAAAAGGCAGAAAGTTGCATTTCCATGAGAGGTGATTAGGTATACCTTCTGTTCTACTTCCTGCTAAAATTTAAGTCTGCTGGTGTCCTGGGAAGCTGGACCTTGGTTGTTTAAAATGTAAATGGGCGTGACTAAAGTCAAGTCTTTTATACTACAATATTTGAAAAGCTGAAAACTGTGATGAGATGAAATTAATACACAATGAAATAAGAGGTTTTAACAGAGGAATTAAATTATTGTATCCACACATGATAACTTTCGGTTTATAAGACTCAATCAAGTCACCCCCGCTTCCTTGGAAACCCACAAAAAACATTGATAAGATATGAAAAAAAGCCTTAATCTGAAGAGCAACAAAAAAGCATAGCATGTAAACATCATCTTTTAAAAATATGTGGAAATTAAATAAGGGATCTATCATGGTTCTAGATAAGAATACAAATAAGTTTTAAACTGGTTAAACAACCGCACCTACAGAGAGATGATTAACAGACTGAAATCGCCTCAGAGGGCGGCACCGGTGCCAGGCTCGGCTTCTCTCTGCCCTTCCCTCATCACTGTTTTCATCAATGATCACAGGCATTTGTACAGGGTATACTTGTTATTTTGTGAATGGCAAGAGTCCGGGAGGAATAAATAATAAGCTAGAAGAAATCAGAATGTTCCCAAATCTTGATAGGCTGGAAAAATTGTCCCCATTTAAGAAGTTCAGAACAGGCCATTGTAAAATAGCACACATACACACAGTTGGAGAACCCAAGACAAGAAGAGATTTTTGAGAATGTACTAGGGATCTTGGAAGCCAAAGAGTGAGATGGTCTCCACACTCTGGAACAAGCCACCTCCGTGTGCTCTAAATGGCTCTAGACTCAGTTTCCAGAGCAACAGAGGATACAGTGTTTCCAAATTTAATACCAATTTTCAGATTTTTATGGGTTATATTTTGCTTGGATTAAAATCACCTAACATTTGGCTTCCATTTTAGATTTCTATAAAATCAGTTTGACTGTGTCATTTTTCTTTTCTGAGCAGAAATGTAATTTTGTATCACTGAACAGTAGGTTCTATAAGTTTTGGGCAAATTAAACTTTGCCCTAAAGCTTCAGATTCGAAGCCAGACAAAACTTGGGCACTCAGCCTTTCCCATAACTATGAGAACAGCATAGTTTTGGCTAAATGTAGATAAGTAATCAAGACACTTGTTTGGTTTCTACACATTAGTGTTTTCTGGAAGGTTCTCAAATGTCAAGCTACACTGTATAGGAAATTTCTTCACCAAGTAAATTTTCTCAGAAGACCCTACCCAAATATTAAAATGTGGTAATTCAAGGCATAACTGTTTTAAAAAAAAGAATATGAGACACTTCTTAAATAAAGGAATTAAGCATTCTGCCTATACTATGTCTTAAAAGGTCTCTGCTTTTCTCTCTCTCTCTCTCACTCTCTCTCCTTTATAAATGTGCATGTTTTGCCACTAATAATGCAGCAGAATACAATGGAGGTATGTAGATAAAAATTCAAACTTAACATAAACATATTAAACTTCAAATTCATCTTTATTTTAGACATACATGTGAAATTTGTCCCTTTAAAAGAGAAGTCCAAGAAATAGATCATTGATATTTTATTCACTGTAGTTCATGGCCATTATTCATGAGCCAACAAAATGTGGGCATCTTCAAACATGTTGGTACCAGTCTGCAAGTCTCACACAACAACACTACTTCCTATAAAGATTCCCACATACAAACAAATTCCCCTGCGTGCCATGCGGAATGCTACAGATAGAGGAAACCTATAATTATACTTTCAATAAATGCAAATGCACAAAATAGTTTCAAAACCACTGCCATGAATTTCAGCAATATCTTTTGGTTTACCAGATACATAATTGACTAGCTTGGACTTGACTTAAAAATCAAAATAAATGCTAAATGCCTGGTATGTTTGCAGAAGAAAATGCCAACAGCATCATGTGCTCTAGGTAATTAACACTATGATAGAAAATAGAGCCCTAGAAAAAAAAAATTTCCACTCTTAATAAATTATAATATTTTTAAACTGTATCGATGTAACCCAAATGTCAGCTGAGATCTACATTTTTCTTGATTCAGACATCCATCCCATAGGCTATAGAAGACCAAAGTCCACTCCCAAAGTCCTAGACATTTGGGGGGTAAAAGTGGGAGCTGGTCTGTTTGCAGGGCTTCCTTGGTTCTGCTTCTGCTCAGTTTGTTCATCTTATGTGTCTTCCTATTGATGCTAATATCCTGCCCTACATAGAATAAGGTTGTGCCCATAATTTCCAATCCAGAACAAAAAGAAAGCCCTTAAAGCATGGATGGTTGTGACAGACTTTACTAAAGGTTGAGAAGGGGGAATAATTTATAATTGCCCAAACATAAACAATTTCATTAAATATTTAGCATTCTTGCTCTTAAGAGCCCTTTCATCACCCAGCACCCAGGATATTTACTCACTGCCTTTACTCTCTGGTTTTCCAGCATCACCTCTCTCCCTGACTACTCTCCTCCTCTCCCCTTTCATTTCTCCTCCTCTCCCCTTTCTTTCCTATATCTGACCAACTACGGTTCAGCTCTCTGCATGTCCAACCTCCAACATTAGTGCTAACACCACCTTACAAAATCCAGACCCAGCATGGGACTCAGCAGAACACATGTCTTTGAGTAACAGGATCCACCTTCCTTCAAAGCCAGTTGCGTTTGGCCTTGGCCATTTCCCCTGTTTACATTATAATCACATTTATTTAAAATAATTTGGTGCAGGATTTGAAAATTTGGAGAAATAAGTTGTTCATGTTTTTGCATGTCATAAATTTTTTAGAATGTAAAATTCAAATTAAACCCAGTGCAGGGTGGGGCAACAGTAGGTTCACCATTGTGAGTGGGTGAAACAGAAAGTTTATTCTTGTATTATTATTTAGTAGTCATAGCATTATTTTCCATAAGAACAACTGTAAGCCTACTTTTTCCCCACCCTGTACTCAGAGTAACTTTAGTAAGCTCCATCTCTCTTGTTAAGTCTATGTTTGCTCAGTCCTGAAAGGACCATCTTATAAACAATCCAGGGATTATGTTTGCTTGAATTTTTTAAATATATTTTATCAATTACATTATTACAGTTGTCCCATTTTCCCCTCTTTATTCCCCTCTGCCCCACACACCCCCCACATACGCCCTTTAGTTCTTGTCCATTGGTCATACATGTAAGTTCTTTGGCTTCTACATTTCCTATGCTATTCTTAACCTCCCCCTGTCTGTTTTATGCCTACTATTTATGCTACTTATTCTCTGTACCTTTCCCCGCCTCCCCCCCACCACTCCCCTGTTGATAACCCTCCATGTATTATATAAATCCCTTTAACATTCATATAATAAAGGCTGGGTGATGATGAACTCCTTGAACTTGACCTTATCTGAGAAGCACTTTATCTGCCCTTCCATTCTTTTTTTTTTTTTTTCCTTTTTTTTTT